>VUQJ01000006.1:0-14389 GCA_015108635.1 Andinoacara biseriatus
TTCAGTTTTGCTTCCCCTTGTCTCGTCTGGTTAATTCTGTTCAGCCTTGCCCCCACCTGTTGCCTGTTCCCTAATTCCTCTGTGTGTATTTAAGTGCCCAGTCTGTGTTTAGCCCTTGTCGCGTCGTCTTCAGTATTTTTCTCCCGCTGTGTGCTCCTGTGCCCGACTCCTGCCTTTTGTTCCTGTTCCCTATTCCAGCAATAAAACTTATTTATGTTCACGTCCGTGCCCAGTGTCCTACATTGAGGTCCTCATTCCTGCCTGCCACACAGCCGATGCATGACAGTAATGCTTGTTCCACTTTGCAAGTTTCACTAACAGCGGCTAACAGCAGCAAAATAGCAGCGCTTACCATGCAAAAACTGTTGCTATGCAAAAACTGGTGACAGTTGTAGCTTCAAAATATTAAAGAAACTGTTGATTCAAACCAACTGGAATCAAAGAGCTAAACTTTACCTAAATCCACTGTGGTTAACAGACCAAATAAAAAGATCAGCTCTGCGGTAATATTTATTTAGAGTTATGCATTCCAAAATCTGGCAGCTCTCCATCAGCCAATCCATATTCAAACATTGCTACATAGCAGCTATTCTGCAGAAGTACCTGAAAGCATTAGGGGTGGAATGATTCTCCAGTTCTGTATATTTCAACAAGAGAAAACAGGAAAAAGTGTTTTCAGCACAGACACAGTCAGTTTTGGAACCCATAAATGATCCTTAAACATAACAGATTTGAACATTGCAGACTAGTATGCTTCAAGCTGGCATTAACAACTCCACATTGCTAACAAGCATAAAAGCTAATCGCTATACAGTCATCCATTAATTTCTTCCAATTATCCAGGGCAAGAGAGAAGGTTCGGCCTGGACAGGTCGCTGGTCTGCCACACCTGTGAACCTAACCTAACCTAACCCCATGCATGCGTTTGCACTATGGGAGGAAACTCGATCATCCAAAGGGATGATCGTGTCTACGCTCTCCCCCGTAGACACAGGGGAGAGCGTGAAAACTCCACGCAGAAAGGCCTCAGTCTGGATTTGAACCCAGGACCTTCTCCATGTGAGATGGTGATACTAAAATGAAATGTGCTCTTCATAAAACAAAAATTAAATAAACAGCTAAAATGTGTGTTTCACCACAAAGTTTGACTAATGCGCCAGTAGTGTCCCTGCAGCTCCATGAAGCGATTTCATGGCTGTCATTTGATCATTTTGATGTTTCTTCTGTCACATAATCCTGGTTTGTGTTTACACTGATGCACCGAGTCGCCGCGATTTACTTTTACGACATCTTGATATCGGCTCAGCGTCTCTGTTAGCGACGTGATAAGAGGTCAGTGGCGGAAGACGTGGGATGGGGTGGTGGGTATCGCAGCGCAAACACACACAACACAGTAAATGTTTGTGTGGCAAATTCAGCGTCTGTTTCAGAACCTTCCATCAGAAGTCCCGTTTTTCCGACTGAAACCAACGGGAGGAGTGAAAGGAGCAAAAAAAATTCCAATATGGGTAAAAATGTCATTCATGTGCTGTAAGCTTTGCTCCAAATAAAAGAAGCGATTGCGAAAATGTGATTAAGGAGGTTTTAGCCCCGCCCATTTACACATCCAGCAGTAGGATAATGGTGCGAGTGACCAGTATCGAAACCATCTTGTGGCTGGTCGTACCTCCAGACACGTGTGCCTTTTTAAATCTTGTACACTGCTTAAATGCCAGCTTAATAAGAGATGACAACTCCATGTGCAAATCAATTTAATATCTACGGGGACCGAAAAGTGCACATCACACATTACGAGCCAGGATCAAGCTGGGGGCAGGTGCCTCTCTTCTCAGAATTACAAGGAGAGTTTGCAGACAGATATGAATTTACAATTAGTCTCATCCTGGCGACTTCTTAAGGTTTGTGACAGTGTCTGGGGCTCCACTAAAGGCCATGTGTGTGAAGCCATGAATTTCTTGCGACAGGCTATGATACCAGAGAGGCTATATTTAGGGAGGATAACTAGTACTGCACGGTATAATCTGACATTTGTACCACAAGGGAGTCATACTGCATTGCTCACAAATGACAGTGTCACTGTTGGTTTGTGTCCCCGGTGGAATAGGTTAAAGAGAACAAAACATGTTTTTGCAGTGGAGTGCCGCTCTGCAAGACAGATCTAATAAAACTGTATTTGATTGTGGGGGTATGATCTGACTGCGGCTGTCACTGGTGAGTGAGCCCCCTGAGCGCGGAGACAGCAGCAGTCTGGTTGAAAAGGAACAAAGAGTCCCTGGGAGCAGTCTCAGTAGACTCTGAAACAGGAGTCTGTATGACTGGCCTGCTTTTGATGGCTGACTTCAGCAGGGCACTTCAACTTCCCCGCTATTTCTCTGGCCCTCAAACCAAGGACAGAGAGAACAAGCAAAGTGCACTGCTGTTCAGGGGCTAGTAGTTGTTGTTTTTTTACTAAAAACACAAATATTATCAAGTATTGTGCATATCAGCTGTTCATGAATAAACATCCTGCATATCCCGGACCATAACATTTGATCAATCTGCAGTAACATTTTCTTTCTGTTCCCTCATGCAGTGTGTCGCAGCTTAAATTATAACGTCAGCCAGCGTATTTGAGTACCTGTCAAATCCTTTTAAAGAAAACAAGCATGATGTAATTCTGTTCAACCAGGCAATTCATTAGCCCGAGTCAAACACTCGTCCTTCTGCAGCTAGCTGCTGTTGTCCTCCCTGCAGACTTGGTGAAGCCACTTAGGTCCACACTCACCAAGGTGATCAAACCTGCGTCAGCCCACACCTGCCTCCCCTCTCAGGAGGAACCAGGACAGGCAGCACAACAAAGCTGCGGCGGCACACTTGGGGAGTTCAGCTAACTGCATCTTCAATCACCGCATCTCAGAGCCATCCACGGATTGCAGGCAGCAGTGTACATGGTGGAGTTTGTTTAGGATGCATACCGCACCAGCTGATGGATGCACGAGGAATATTCCGGCCACTTAGCCGCTGTAGTGCTTTAGCAGTTATATGACAGCTTGCATTTCATATACAGGGTTTGCATGTTCTTCCCTAGCACCCTCCAGAAGAAGAAACTGTACCACTAATAAATAGACATATGGAATACGAGTGTTGGAGACATCTTTACTATGAGACAGTAAAGCTATGTTAGCAGAGAGGCAGCAGAATATTATCCTCGCTGGATGCTGAGTGGAGATTTGGGGATCAGCAATGTGCAGGCTGTTTTTTTTCAATGATATGTTTGAATTATTTCTTATGGGTGTGCATAATGGCAGTATAAATCTTTCTGGGTGTGCAATTACAAAGACTGGCATGGTCTATTCCCCGCTGGGTGATCGCCTGCGAACAATGACATATTACCGGCTGGCCAGCAGTGGTCATTAAGAACTGATATGGGATTTATGGCCAGTCTTTAAACATGAGATGGCATTAAAGAGATTTGAATACAGTCAAAATGGTACAAAGAATCCTGCCTGAGCAAGATGGAGCTAATGAACTGTGGTTGGAAAGCACGGGGATATAAAGTTATTTTGGGTAAAGCCAATTTCTCATCAAGCAAAATGAGTCTGATTTTAATCACGGGTTGTCAGAGTCCATAACAAGCTCACTGTGTTATTATGGAATTGTATTGGTGAGGCTTTATAGGGCTGTAATGAGCAAAGTTTAACAATTAATACATTAACACGCAGCTGAATTTGAAACACCGACTGGGTGCGTGCGCAAAACCAGACGACAATATATTAAATCTTAATGCGAGATATAATATACTAGAATTCCAAATGATACAAATCTTGAGAGACAGCACACAGTCATCAGTGTTTCTGCATGACAACAAAGCTCTCTATATAACTGTGCCACTAATTTCCAGTGGCAATTAAGGAGGCTTACATTCAACACGATACCTGCTGAGTGAGTATAAGGAGCTTAAACATCAGATGTGTTCATTGGAAAGTGAGAAATAAAGACTTTGCCTCATCATATTAGTGCCAGCCCTTAAAGTGACTGTTTATCATGAGGTAGTGCTCAAGGTTTTAATGAGCTCCCTGCCTGTTCTAGTATAATTCCAATTAGTCCCTCTGTCTCATATAATGGCATGATTACCTTGTGAAGCCTCCATTGTTTTCGGTACAAGTCTTGAAAGGAACCCTGACTATTTTAATCTGTTTCCCTGTGGCAGCACACCTGCCAAGCCAGTTACACCTCCTGCAGAATGATCACAGGTACTGGTTCATTAATACAGAGAATGGCAGTGTATGAATTCCCTCGGTCACACCTAGTGGATAGATGAAAAAACGACTGTTATAATCTGATTTTGACTGCGTTTCTCTTTCAGCGGCAAATTCGCAGCATTCAAAATTACATGCAGCAAGGCGGAGGAGGAGGAGGAGTTTATAAAACGGAGATTCTCGGGAAGCCAACGCCGTGCTCAAACCACTCGCGCACACGATTCGTTATTTCGCGAATATCTCGGCCGACTTATTATAAAGTGAGACTGATCTCAGTCAAAGTGATAACAAATCCTGCAGCTGTGGCAGTGTCTAAAGTAAGGGCCATTACCTCAATTTTGCTCCGTGCTATCACAGAGGGAGAGAGGAGAAAGAGCTATTTTTGATCAAAACTCAGGGAAGAGGAGAATTAGTCGTTAGCAGCAGCCATTTGCAGTGTCATCTTGTTTGGACAGCTTCCACTTGAAGACAGTTGTGGTTCCAAAGGAAATGCACCTGCCTCGTCCCTCACAGCCTCAGCCCTCTCTGCAAAGGTTGATTTACCTCAGCCCTCGCAGCACAATCGAAATGACTTATTACCTATACCATTTGTCAAAAGGGCACGTTGTAAAAATGCATAGCAAGAAGAAAAATGTTCAGTAACTCCATGCAAACTCATAACCGAACTAAAGTTGTTGACTGAATAACTTCCGCAAGGGCAGCACGCTCCGGCCTCACCTCATTGTCGCCGGTATCTTAGTAATTGACTCCGAGGACAGCGTCGTGCACGAGAAATATTTGAATAAAATCATAATTTAACAGGGTATCAGCAACAATGAGCACAATAGGAGAAGATGCTAATAGCCAGAACATAAAACTGAATTTAGATTTTCTCTCAGATTTGACACTCGTGCGGAATAGGAGACGGGAGGGAAGAAATGGTAATCTGCAAGAAAACCCTTAAAAGAATCAATTTGGCAAGGTGTCTCAGAATGTGACTTTATCCGGCACTGTGATTCCGACTGTCTCCCGTAAGAGTGGGATGACTGTCTTTCTTCCCCGCTGACAGGCAGACCCAGGCCAAATTGACAGTTCTTTAAAGCGCCTGACAGAAAGCCGCATTAATTAAGTCATTGCTGGACTTTAATTGTGTTAAGAAGTTGAAAAAAAAATCTAATATGAGAAAAGGTTACCAAGTCCTCCGTGGTGTCAGATTTTCCACTTTCTATGAATATTAATGTGCCTAATGAAGACAATCTTCGCTTCATCTCCCCATTGTTCTGTATTCAGGTGCCAAGCTTTCACAGCCATTGATTTGTTGTTAAAGAACAAATATGTCACGGGAGAAAATGACTGCCACGTCTTTTATCTTAAATTTATCAAGAAAAACGCCTCTCTCTTCAGTTGAAGTGAGGATTTTTTTTCCCCTTTTTTTGTTATTCTAAAAAGATTTTAGCTGAGTGAGTGTCATGCAAAAGTTGTCAAGGTGTGTTTGGGTGTTAATTAGATGTGGTAAGCCAATTTTACTGTGCTGCTGCTAACGGGGAACAAAAGGAAATTCAGATTTCAGACGAGATGGTGGACAACAAATAAATATAAATCCAGTGAAATAAACCAGGCCGTTGTCTTTTGCTGGTGGTATAAAATCATTTTGCTTTCAGCCCCCAGTGCTTGAAAATAACCATTCAGAATTATATTAGTTCATAAAGCCAGACCATATTGAATGCTATCAGGATAGAAGAGAGAAAACACATTTGGGAGCTCATGATTTCTACAAGGTGGAAATCTGCTGAGGTGAGACTGTCTGCCATTGCTGGCAGATAAAAGTCATGTGATATTTGATGGCAACTTACAAGTTCTTTGTGCCTGCCACAGAGCCTGGGGGAGAACAACACCAAGCGCTCCCCAAACTTCAATATTAAGCGGGCATCATGATTGCCAGGCATATTGAAGAGACAGAAATTCAAATGAACCCCTCTCCCCGTGATAAGACGACCTGAGTCCTTGTGAAAGATGAGCTATGGCTATTTCTGGAGAACGAAGTGCTCGGTCTCGCCACAGGGCAAACCCTGAATAGCCGGGGTTGGAATTACTTGAAAAGAAGGCCTGGCTGATGTACTTGGCACTTGTCATTGAAGGAGTGTCTTTTGTTCACGACGCCATAGATCTCCATCTGAGGAAAATGTACAAAAGGACTCGTGTATTTGTGAATCCTTTTGTGAAAAATTAACAGACTCATTTTACCGAGGGGAAAGGGATACTGTCAGAAAATTCATTTTACAATATCTCATCTGAATTTACTGTTTGAATTTTGTGAAACCTGGCTAGCAACGCGTCCTCGGCGCTCAGCGTTCTCTCCAAATGTCCCCACCTTGGACGGGTGTTGAAAAGAGAGTCGACACCGGAGCTAATTTATGTGGAGGGCTGAGTGTAAACAAAGCGTGAAGGATGGGGAAACCGTGCGCACGTGGACGTTCTTTTATTGCATCTGACGGAGACGGCGTCTCTGTGAAGTCATCCCTCTGTGGGAGTCGGCCGAGTTCACGTCGTTTCCCACCAGAGGAGACGCACGCGGGGGGGGGGGGATCAGTCAAAGCTTCGCCAAGTTCACGTCTCCAGCATCATCAACATAATGCTTCCTTTAAGGGGAAATGTGTTAATACTATATGGAAATTCCCCACGAGATAATCGGCATCAGGGAATGTGATACATTTGTTAGCGCGCGCATTCTCAAGTTTTCAAACTGTAGCTCACTTTCTGGCGTTCAAAGACCCAATCTGTTATCAATGAGACAAAATTTATGACTGTTTAATTTTTACTGTTAAAGGTTAGTTTCCGTCAGTATTTCTGGGTAAAACTGCAGAAAAACATGTATGATGAGGTTATTTTTAATGTATAAATCAAAGCATTTAATTTATGAGAATATTCTTAACATTTATATGGGGGGGTGGTGGGGGGTGGATTGTGGCTTTAATGTTCCTCCCTCAGAACAATTTATGTTGTGTAAAGCAGATTTCTCAAAGGTACCTCAGCTGGGGGAAAGGTCTCGCTCAGATTTTGTTCCCATGTGCTGTGAACCGCACTAGCTTTTATTTATGGGCAAAGTTTAACTTGTGGCTTTATGCTGCAATGATTACGGCTCGCTGTCAAAATCCTAATCGCGTTTCCAAATGAATCAAATCTAACGGTCACGCACGGCTGATACCGTAAATTTTCCCTTTGATGTAGCTCTCTCTTTATTATTATTGTTATAACGAAAATCATTATTTATTAATATTTCTTTGTTGCCATCACCAGACTGACCCAAAAAAAGACACCGGAGAACAAATGAAGAGCAGCATCGGAGGGAAAGTAATGAAACGTCTTTCAACAACACTTTGTCTCCACTCCTTTGGCCAAGTCTGGGATACCTATTAACACTCCCTTTAAATTATTCATTCTGATGGATAAAACACCTCCACAATTAATTGCATGTGAGCCACCCAACCCCCCTCCCCCCCTTTAAATCTGTTGAAGAGGCTGAAATTCATAGCGTGCACTTGTTAAATGTATCATTTCCTTACACTGGACTTTTAAATATAGCGTAAATGTACAAATAATAACTTCTAGGTGAATGCAGTCAAAAATGGTTGCTGATTAATGGGCGTGAGATGAAATATCTCTCTCTTTGTCACCCCCCCCCCCTCCTCTCTTCCCCACCTTTTGTGATATCCAGAGGAGAAGGAAAATAAAAGAGAGAGACGCCCTTCTGATATGAAACTTTCCTCTCGTTTGTACATTCTGTTTCATGGACATCACTTCAGAGGAAATGAGCACCACATGTCTCGCTCACTCATGTAAATTACATCAGAATCCCAACCTTGCACCATTCACTGTGAAAATGACAGGATCAGGGTTATGTATTAATCATAAACATCATCAATGTATGCAGTATTAATTGTCCTACTTTCTTAAGATAAAAGAAGATTTGGGTATGGCGTTCTGCTGTGGGGAGGTCTTCCATGTCTGAGTTGTTAATTTGTAGATAATGTATAACATGATTTCATTTACTAACTCCTTTATATTTATATTTGGTTTTTGCACTGTTGGTTCCATCTGCAGAGGAATGGATATTACATTTGTGTCTCACATTCAAGGATTAAACGGGCAGGAACTGCAGTATTGACGCGGGGTGCAAACATAAAGGAAGACTGATGGCCGCTGCTAAACTGATGTTAGTGTCAGTATTGACGTTTTAGGAAAATGCCATTTTAAAAATGCAAACTCAGAAGCTAGGGGGAAAAAAAAGTTTTATTAAAAAAAAAAAGAAAAAAGAAGAAGTAATGCTGTAAGCAAAGGAGGGAAATAAGCATTGTGTTTTTGTACAAGAAGCTCATCCAGGAAGAAGAAGGTGCTGCCCAGCTATTTATCGCCGTGCTGCTGAATGCATCGCCAGCTCAAAAGGCTTCAAATCATTGGGGAGATTGTTAGGCTTCTGTGAAAATTACGGAAATGCAGGGGAAATGGATGAGCAACACTTCATAACAATTAATCAGAGGCCGCTGATTAATAAAGTTCATTTTTTATTCCCGATGATTCAGGGGATTATCAAAAGGACACTGTCCTTGTCATTTTGATTAACAAACCCATCCTCGCTCTGGAAGAGGACGCGCTGAAGGGAGACGCTCTCTTTCGCCCATAAAATAAATATTGAATGAGAATATTAACTCGTTAACCTTGACAAGTATTTGTAATTTTCATAAGGGGGTAAACTAGCAGATTCAGCACAAAAAATGCTGTGGGGGCTCGAGAAAAGGCACAGGAACAGGGGCGGGGGAACGACAACGCACAACAAATTAGAGAGAATGAAGAATGCTACTGCATGAATCCTGTCATTTTTATGGGCTGCAATGATTAATTTGTTTGTTCAAATTCTCAATTAAGCCAGGAGGAACTGGCAGAATTAGAAAAGGAGAGCAGTGCAGTGCTGTCTTGGCTTTGCAAGCACCCTGGGGAGATATAGCCCTACCTGATCTTAGGTCATCAGGCTGTTCTGCAGACAGCTCACACAGCCAGGAGCAGGGGTGCGGCGTATGTCTTCACTATTCATTTCAAACGGCACAGAAAGGGAAAAAAAAAAAAACCCAAGTCAAAATATTTCAGCAGCCCCCCCTGATAAATCATTCTGCCTTTTCCTTTCATTTGTCCAGGTCGCCTTGTCAAGGGTAATGCCCTTAAAATGTCAATTGTCAGTGTGAGCATGCATTGCATTAGATATAAAGTACAGTTCACCACACACAAAAACAGCAGTCAGTTGCAGTGCTATACAAAAAGAAATAAAATATGGAGCTTGCACTTCCCTTTTCCCTGGAGGCCCCGTGCACTTATTATTTGTCAGAGTGACAGATGTTTTTCAAATGATGGTGTCTCATGTGTGCTGAACTTCTACCAAAGCCCTACCGTGAGAGACTGCGGGATGCTATACACCATCTGATGGAAACCTCCACGGACTCAATCCCTGTGCTGAGAGGCTTTTCTCAGGCAAGTCTAACAACAGACGAAGAGCTCTTCTGGGTGGTCTGCTGAGGTGATCGCAACAATTTGCTAAGTAACATGCTTGGAGCCGGACCCAACTTCCAGGAGCTCAGAATGCAGAGCTGGAGCTGCTCATTAGAATTGAATTTTCAGAGAATTTGTTTTGGTGGCTGCAACAAATATTATTTACAGCAAAGACATGCATATTTATATAGATAGGAAAACAAATTTGCAAGTAAATCTGCAACTGCTCAGTTCCACCAACTGAGCAGAAGGAAAGAGGTCATTTAGTGATGTGCATTTTTAACTCTGCGTGGGAGGAAAACACTCAGGTAGCATCACAGAGCTAAAATACTTTTTTAGCGGTTGGTTGTCGAAATATGAAGTGTCTGCCAGCGCAGAAAAGGTCGATCAGGTCTTCTTGTTCTGCTTTCTTTCTCAGTTTTAGCATAAAGGGCTGTAAAGGATCAGCCAATAGCAAACTGCACGTGAATGTTGTTGTAGGTATTTGTGAGACTCTTATCCATCAGTCAGGAACATGTGTGCCTTCAGGTATGTGGGGCCACTCGTGCTTTGAAATACATAACTTGGGGATATCCCAAAGCAAATGTACTATTTTTGTTCACCTACATTTCTGTAACATCTGCAGCATATCATAAAGCTGCTATAAATGAACATGCCTGCACTTTCCCGCTGTACAACATCCCAGTTCGAGAACGAACAGCAGCACAGCTCTGAGCTGACCCATTAATGTGTGTCCTTCTTCACACAGTGCGTTCAGTAGGATATTGGTTTACCTCGATGACCGTTGTGTTATACTGAATTCAAACAAAAGGATACATCTTGTGCGCTCAAGTGTAACTTGTCAAAAAAAAAAGAAAGCGCTGTATCTGTTCTACATACGCTGCAAATTCCCCAAGTAAAAGTGCAACTTTTTTATTGTGTTTATGACCATTATATGATTTTTGTAATGAAATCACAGTGTGTTTTCCGGACCAGTGGGTGCTTTTAATAGTGTTGGCCACCTTTCTTTTTTTCCAATTCAAGGTGTCCTCTATACAGCATGTATATCCACAGCAGCAGCATTGACTAGAGCCAGCACTAGTGAAACGAAAATGCTTATTAGTCAAACAGTCCCCATCGGAATAATGCCACGGTCAGCCACTGGTGAGGGATAACTCTGCATGGATGACACTCCGGATCCTATTCTGTAGGGGATCTGTTTTAGTACGGCACGCAGAAACATGATGTATGGAAACACAAGCACAGAAGCATCATGGGACCACACAATGGAAGCGCTGCAGATGAGTTAGTGTGGCAAGAGTTGGGCTTGCATAGAATATGCTCTTCGAAACAACGACAGTATGTTCTAGTTTCTGTTTAATGATCCGTTTGCCCCTGAAACCTCGATCCAAACCGACAGGCAAAAATAAAGCAGTTAGAAATGAAGATATAATGATTGTAGATTCTGTTAAAGCGTGTGTCCTTCACAGAATCCATTAAATCTTAGCAAAAAAAAATACAGGTATCAAAGACACAAAGATACATTATGACTTAAAGCCTGACTATACAGACTGTATATAAATGTTGGACTTAAACCAGTTTGATGCACAAGCGCCTCACACCTGCTTTTTTTCTAATGGCCAGAAGAGGGCGACTTTTAAGGTTACACGAGAAATCAGATTGGGATCTAGATCCCACTAGATTTAGGACCTCCTTAAATACGTGAATCAAATTCCTAAATTACTAGTTTCAAGCTTAGGTTGACATGTACATTTTTTCGATTCGGACTAAAGTAAACCACAAAGAACGGGAGCCCGCGGGCCTGCTCAGCAATTTCTCTGCAAAATTTGCTCTTCGCTCAAGACGGTGATGGCAAAATGAAGAAGTCAAAGCTTCAAAACAGGACTGACAAACTGGCAAATCAATGGGTGACGTCAGGGTCAGGTTCATCTGTACTCTGACGGGGGGGCTCAAAGCTTTGGTGACTGTCAGCTTAGGGGACTGGTATATGACTGAGGGCTGCTTTGGAAAAACACCCATCAGTCAATATAACTGCAAATTCAGTCAATTAGTTATTGAAAATTACTCTTTAAAAAAGGCAAAGGAGAACCTGCAGGAAGCTCATTACCTTCCTAACCTGACTCACATGTTTGATACAATAGTCCAGCAGTATAATAAATGTAGGCCCGTGTTTCTCCTCCTGCCTGTGACGCCAATAATCAGTCTGTCCGAAGTGGTTTCAGTTTGTGTTTCCAAGGCAGAGTGTTGCTTTTAGTTAATGTTTGAAGTTTGTTCGTTCAAAAGTTTGTGGTTTATGTCTGTGCGGGTTTAAAATCGTTTTAAACATTAGTGAGGTGGCTGTTTTTTAAGCTGTATTTAGGAACACTGAGGAAGTTCAGGAGGCATTAATGTCTATAACACGGCGCTGCTTTATGTTACTGTAGCAATATACAATAATTTGTTTTTGCATCTTATCTGCTGATCATCAGAAAAAATGTTGTGCTGTGCGTTTATGGCTGCTGAGCGAACAGTTAATGCACAGATCTGAAACCTGCCACTGTAGTTAATGTAAACAGGGTTTTTTTTTTTTTTTTATTGGAGCAAAGAAAACAAATAAAAACGTAACAAGAAGAACAATAGAGACATGTTCAGGAACTCATTAAACATAATGAAGTAGGCTAAATATGGTGAGGCGCTCTTTGAAATGTAACAATGAGTATATGTTGTCTTCACATATCAGACGAAATTCTGGACACGATTTGTTTTGTAAAACTGAAGATGAAGATGGTCGGCCGTGTCCAGAGTGATGGAAACATTATTTAATTTACTGAAGGGGGAAAAAGCTCAGAGCTAGCTCCCCCGCTCAGCTGTCAGTCAGTAAGTTAGCATTGTTGATAACAAGGCAATAGATACACACTTTATTCAGATTATGTAAATGCACCTTCTTGTTTTATGACCTCGCCTACTTTGTCAGGTAGTTTATGCCTACATGTTCTTAATGTGAGCATTTTAAGCTAAATTAAATTTGTCTGTAAAAAGCTAGCTTCCTTTGTTACCTGGCTGGTTATTGGTCAGTTGGTTTCACGTTTCCGTTCATGTAAATGTTTATCGAGATGATCATGATGCAGAAGTATGCGGCTGTAGCCGGGCCCTAACAGAGTTATTGCCGGGATCCTTCACGTTTAATGTGAGGAGGTTTGTCAAAGCATCATCTATTTATGTGGAACATTTGCTGCATGTGGGTGAGGGGAAAATCCATTTCCCACCCCTCTTGATAATTGATCTTTTCTTTCTGTACTGTACTGGAAAAACGTCGTTCCACGTCTGTTATAATTCGAATTCAAGCGGCTGTCCTTCTAAGTCTGCCTGTCTGTACATTTAACATATTTTTGAACTCATCAATCTGTCAATAAATTCAGACAGTGACAGCGAAAGGTGCTGTAAAAAGCAATAGCTAAAATTAAACAGGGTACTGGGTTGTATACTTTACTGATTTAATTCCTCCTCTCCACTTAACAGTCTCAGACACCTTGTCATTAGCCAGTAAACCTTCTCAAAATAAATCCAATCCCATAAATCTACCTCTGAAGGAATCTGATACTTTTAAAAAGTGACAGCGACTGACCTTGAGATTTATTTTTGTCACACCAGAAACTGTCTCCCTCAGCAACGAGAGATGTGCCTGTCCAGATGGTTTTGTGTGGCATCGTCTTGCTAATTGTCAGTGATGCCATCAAAGGGATGTAGCAGACCTGACAACTTAGCTGATGAGCAATAAGATGAGTATGAGGGGGGAAATTAGAGCCAAAAACATGTGACAGCCTACCAATGCTTTTAAGCACTTTAAATTGTTTGGCTTCTTTTGTTTCCTGCATTTGTTGCAGACTACAGTAGAGTAGAAAGGAAAGCTATTATTATTAAACTGGGGTTCAAAATAGTCATTACTGTGTAATTATAATGTCTAATTGCATTATGCAAGCTATAAATATCTCTGAACGTATAATAACGCTGAAGGAATAGGCCCATAATAGCACGCTGCGTCGGGCCTCTGAATACCGTCTCTGTGGTAATAATATGTTACATGTATTTTGAAGCTATCACCTGTCTAAGTTCACTTTAAAGTTGAATAGGCTGCGGCGCGGAAGCGCAGCGCTGCGTCCCTGGCGACTGTAAAACATGCAAGACAAAACATATGACACAGGGGATAATCCTGACCTGAGACTGACATGTGCTAAACTACATTATAGTCATTGCCAGGATAAAGGTCACATTGACTCCTGGTATAAATTGGAGAGGACAGCTCCAGCATACATGGAGTGTCAAGTGTGAGGAGGTCTGAAAGAAAATCTCTGGGATGTTGCAGGACACACACGCAGGCAGGCGGACAGACGGATAAAAGTGTCCGCGTCTCGCTCTCACTTGTGATTAGCACACTTAATCATCACATTAAAGGAGAAGTCCGGGCTAAGTTCATCATATAATGGAGATGCACTCTCCGGTTTTTAAAACCTGGCGGTGGTCATTAAAATAACATATAAAGGTGGGATAACAGTTGGGGTTTCTTATTGTTGCTGTTTATAGTTAATTAGTAAATTCACAGTCTCAACTATTCTGCAGCAGGAAAAAGAAAAAAAAAAAAGAAGAAGAAATTTACA
>VUQJ01000006.1:14416-24416 GCA_015108635.1 Andinoacara biseriatus
TAGTCTTTTGACTAAGAATACCCTGCCTGAAACGACAGTAAGCACAAGAGCAGACTTTTGCTCTGAGATACAAAGGGAAACGACTTGAAAGGAAATAAGCAAATGAATGCAATGCCTCATTAGGCGGGTTTTATTTGACCGTAGCCAATTAGAGAGCATCTGTAATTTAAAACAGTCAGCCTAAAAAAAGACTCAACGAAGAACACATTTCCCTCATGGGACTGAATCCTTTGCCTTGTTTTCATTCAAATTACTTTTTACCAGTGACATTTTCTATTTGAGTGAAAATAAATAATACACAGAGGACATTGAAGTTCAGAAATATGCAGATATGCAGATATGCAGCCTGCGATATGAGTTTATAAGTTTAGACAAAAAAAGGAAAAAAAATCTGGGTCTGAGGGATTTCAGAGGTCAAGGTTGCTCGCTGAGGTGTTTGGCCTCGCTCTCGGCTGCCTGTGCTGACTTGTTTTGCCGCTGCTCTGTGATCAATATCCCTCCCTCTGTCTTAATCAGCGACCCGCTGAGGTATTTGCGGGCTGTTACCTTAATGACACAAAGGTGCACTTTGAAAACAGAGCTGCAGTCAAGGCGAGACTGACAGCTGGTTTAGCCATGAATCACACCTGAGTGCAGATTAACGTGGTGCTCCTCACAAACAGAGACAGCACTGAAATATTGATAGGGAGAAGTAGTTTCTGGGGCTTGTGATCCACAAAGATATGACCAAAACAAGATCCCAACTGCTTACTTTGCAGGGAGAGCCTCGTAAAAAAATAGTAACACCTGTATTGCTTATACTGGTTGTTAAGCATTGGAATAAAATTTTGTGCAATATGCATAACCAAATGCTGGAATAATGAGCCATCTGTATGTGTGGTCCCTTCCTTGGAGATGCCAAGAACGGCACCATCTGTGATGCAGCTACCAGCTGTTTTCCTTCTTATTACATGTTTATTAAAAGCTGAAGTTGTCCTCTTCAAGAAGAGGAAAAGAGAGCATGGGTGGCAGTGTTGGTTATCTGATTGCCTCCATCTCCATTAGAAACAGACTTGAGCTCTATTCCTGGTCCTATAAAAATACACTTACTGTTTCAGCAGAACAGAGGGAGCGCTAATTAAATACTCCTTCTTTTTCATCAGCGATTCGCAGGAAATTAAGAGAACAAACACACGATTGACTGGCAGCAAAGCAACAAACATAAAAGAGGATGAATGAATCTAATCCACAAGGACCGAAAATAAATAAATAAATGATGTCACTTACCCCACCTTCACTTAGCCCTTTGGGTTTGTATTTCAAAAACCCCTCAGCAGGGTTTACGCATCTTTTCTATTTGCATTGTTTTCAATTTTCAAAACCTATTAGCAAGATATCGATCGACCGCAATTGAGCATTTATGCACAGCAGGCAACCTACATCCCTCCAGTCAGAATCAGATCACATCTCCCATAATTGAGGGTGGCAGAACTGCAGACCACCCTCTGCAACTGTCAACAAATTTCAGGAGCTCAAACTAAGATGCGTCAGGGATGCATCCCGCACCGAGTGATGGACACCGAGAAGGAGAACTGGAAATGTCCATCAGCGTCCTCTGCCATGTGCTGAACAAGACAGGTCAGGTCTGAATAGACACTGACAAACCCAGAGTGGACACACTGTCGACGCAGACTAAAGCAATACCAAGGGACAAGTGACAGGCTGTTCTGATGCCTTACCTAACTGCAGCACACGCACGCGGGGAGTCAAAAATAGTGTGCGGCTGATCGGACACCCACATCCACACTGGTCCTCGTGGACAGATGGGGCCTCGCAGCCTGGAGAAAGGAGATTAAAGAACCTACAGCGCTCGGCCGAATTAGAAAAAAGTCAAAATGCTGAAGATGCCGCTGTATGTTAATGTGCACGATGGGAATGACGAGCACGGAAGGCAGTCGCAAGCAGCAAATTGATATTTCTGACAGTGCATCCATTTCTGGGGTTAGTATGTTCACTCTGCTCAATGCTCAATAAAACAAACAAAATGCCCTCTCTTTCTCTACAAACAATTACCTGCCATAGATTGTAACCTTATTGGAACGAGTGAAATGTTTGAAATAAATCATTAAAGGCACTGACAGGGCATTTATCTTCACTCTTGCTTTAATGCTCTGTGCACAGCACAGTGGATGAAGTCAGTCAAGGGTGTGTGTGCGGTTTTTTTTTGTTTTTTTTGGAGTAAGCCGGGCCCCAGTGTGTCTCCGTGTGTGTGCGCTTGTAAGAGCACTGTTGCGTGTGTCAATCCTCCTGTGGAGCCATGTTCTCAAAGCTCTTCATTTTGAAATCAAGCATGAATAATTAAGCCATTTCACAAGGCTGCTTTAACGATATGTTACATGAGAAGAAATAGGTCAAGCAACAGTGTAAGAAATATTGTTTGTATGGGTTTTAACGGGTTAAAAAAAGATGGTGTACAATGCACCTCCCTCCCATGCTGTACTTACTCTGCAGGATGACTGACAGCCCGAGATTCAGACTCATTTTCCTACAGATATGAAAAGCTTTTCTGAAAAGTCGTTCATTTGTTAGGGTTCGATCTGGGTCACGGTGTCATTCCACCCGAGATAATACGTCAACTCTGACCTCACCACCGCACGTGATGTTCACTGTAACGCATTTATAATTGTACTTTTTCTGTTGTCTTTTGCTATTGTTTTTGCCAGACAAGTACAAATATTAAGAAGAGTAATGTTCACAAATGAGCAGCGCATAAAAATGCAGCTTTTTTTTAAAAATTATACACATTGGAAACATATCGTATTTCCTTTTTCCCTCAGATTGAGCCAGTGTAAATATGGAATACATTTAGAGACTGGCCTTATTGCTTAAAGGGTTCCTGTTGGATATTATGTTGAAGCGCATTCATAAAGAGGCCCTAAATTTCCCCAGGAAATTCTGACCTGCACCTATACGATTATAGGCTGTTTCATTTAAACTGAGTTACATAATAAATGGCTCATGTATATGTATTAAACAGCCCGATCTCACCAGAAAAACAGGTAGATATTTACACAAGGGATAGTTGCTGTTAATCAGTTAGATGGGGGGGGACTTGTCATCTGGATAACCAGGAAAAAAGAAATTTGCCTTCGGGGGTATCTGTCACAGAGGGCTTTTTTTTTAACATGGGGCAAACATTGTGATTTTTTTTTTTTTTTACGCAAAACCACAGAAGAAAATCTAAAAAAAAAGCCAAAAACTAACCAGTAACTAAAAGCAACATTAAGAGTTGTCTGGAAAACTAATCAGCAAATGGAAACTATGAAAAGTTCAAAAAACAAAACTCCCAAACGGGGTGTAAATTATGGCGATTGCCGCCTCTCCAGCCTCCCAGTGCAGCCTGTGCTGACCGGATCGCCACGACCGGAGCGCTGATGCCAAAAGACTCCTTGTGTGGATGAGAATGTGTAGCTAGCTTTGTCTGCCTGCTGCAAGGAGCTGGGCAGGTCATATGGCTGTTTTTTTTCTTTGTTTTTGTTGCAGAAAACAGCTGCTTGCTCCTAAAATTAAGATCAGTGAAACAAAGAGCCGAAAGATCATAAAATGCTCGATAGAGCAACATTTTATTTTTCCATTTGTTCATCACTGTATCTAAAAATAAGCTTTAAGGAACCCGATCTTTGATATTTAACTGTCACAACCCACAACATTTATCTCAGTATTTGTCTGGCAAGGACAAAAATCTAAATCTAAATTCTTCAGTTTTCTCTCTATTGATAAGAGTTTGATATGTTTACGTTTTGGTGCTACGATTCGCAGATGTTTTTGTAAATATCTGACACCTAACAAAAGCTTTGTTAGAGTCCAAGTAAATCAGCATCAATAAGGTGAGGCTGCGTGGTGGTGAGGTGTTAGCACCTCACAGCAAGATGGTCCTGGGTTTGAATCCCCCAGCCAGCTGGGGCCTTTACATGTTCTCACCTGTTCTGGTTCTTTTGGGCTACTCTGGCTTGTTGAGCTAACTGGCCATGGCTGTGAATGTGAGAGTGAGCGGCTGTCTGGCTCTCTGTGTTGGCCCTGTGATAGATGGCAGACCTGGTGTACCCTACCTCTCACCCCACAGTAGTTGGGCGAGGCGCCAACCTCACTACAACCCTGTTGGATAAGTGGAAGAGGATGGAAGGATGATCTGATATAAAAAGTTGTCACTTGGTGTACAGGCTTTATACTCTGTGCACTTGGTCTATAAATGCACAGAAATGAAAATATATTTTTCTGCACATACATTTTCTGATGTGAAGAAAGCCCGAGACAGCACAAAATCAAAAGTAGTCACTGAAACAACAGGAGGAGGAGTGTGAGGCATTAACACCTGTCAGGAAAAGAACAACAAGTACCCACTTGTCAACTACCAAGATTAGGTACAAAGTATAGTTCAACAATATCAGAATGGTGTCTGTGTCTCTATAGTATACTGTAAAATTGTGAAAAGGAGTAAGTTCTGACTAATGTGAAAAAGGCTCCAATGATCTCTGTCATCTGTTACAGCGAGCCCTGAGGACAAACACGCCGAGTCCCGCAAAGCTCCTTTAAATGCGCTTTCAACAACAACACACACATCAGCTTGTTCACCTACTTTTAACAAAACGGTTTTCTTCTGACACAGGACGGGGCCGGATACCGGTGTGTGTGTGTGTGTGTGTGTGTGCGCGTGTGTGTGTGGAACCACGGGCACCCTTTGCTTCTTTGTGTGTTTGGATTTCCTGTTTCACTGCAAACATTATTTATAACCAGTACAGTTTCATTTAGTCTCTTCATAGAAACGTCTTAACGCCATCATCAAAAATCTACAACCACAGCATCATTTTAAAACCCTTAGATGATGTTTGTATGTGTTTATGTGATCACAGATTACTCTTATCCTGTTTCATGTGTGTGTGTGTGTGTGTGTGTTTTTCTTTATTTTTTATCACTCAGTCTTGACACAAGTTCATATTAGGCGTGCATCATTAAATTGCTGAAATGTAGTCCTGCTCTCAGAAATTTTATTTTTAACCACTTGTCAATCACATAAGTGGAAACTTCAGTTTTTTCCCACAGAAAATGTAAAAGCTCTTTGTGTTTTGTTTTTTTTTGTTTTAGCTTTGGTAAGTTTTCACAAGCATCACAAGAATTAAATGAAGCAGCTGCTTTTGACTGCATGCATATGTTGTTACACTGCTTTGAAACTAGTGAAAGCAGACTTCAATCAGAGGCTGTCCACTGTACATGAAATCTCATATTTTGATTAAAGACAGGTTTGGAATTTCAAGACCATCCTCCTTTTATCATGACTAGAACATTATAATTAGATTCCCTATTGTGGAAAGACTGTAACTAAATAGTTCAACCGCATATCATGAATGTGCTCAGTGTTGTGATATTGGAAACAGTCTTAGGTCGAGTCCAGATTTCACTCGAATGGATAATTGATCAGTGCGGATCCACAAAAGGCTGTTTTTAAATGTTCCAGATTCAGCTCGTCACTCTCATGATGCGAGCAGAGCTGTGAAGTCTCTAAGACGGCGCTCGTTTGGCTTCACTTTGAACTCTCTCTGCCTGTCAGATATTTTCCGAGTGTTGCATTGTCTAACAATTATGAAATTATTTGAAAGATTCCCCTGGATTATGTTTGTACGGCAAAGCTTTAGAGTAACTATGTAGAAACTGTTTTCACAGTTCCTGCTCTGAAACGAGGGGAAAAAATCTTCTTGGAGAGTTCGTGTTTACCAACCACAAGCCTGTGATGATCAACCAGGAAATGCAGTCATTTAAAAATTGTATAATTCCTGTACAGAAACGTTGGAAAATCTTGACACATTTCACACTCAGATTTTCTAGACTGCAATTTTAAGTGCTGGTGAACTGTGTGAGCTCATATCCAACCAATTAGATAAATCTGAAATGCTAGAGAGTGGGAGAAGACAGACACAAATGTCAAATATGAGGAAAAAAAATGTCTTAATTGCAGTACTGTCCTCCATCTCACTGCGCTGCCTGAAACCAAAGAGTTGAGATTCATTTTCTTTAAAGGCCGTTAGTTTGGGGAAGGAACAAATCAGGAAATCTGAAAGACATCCATTCATTTTGTGGGCACATTTTCTCATAGATAAACATGAGAAACAGGGTCACTTTGGGTCACCAGAACAAGCTGTAAAAACAAAATCAGCATCTTTATATTATAAAGATGGAGTCAACATTTAGCAAACAATGACATAAATGATGCAGCGTTAACATCACTTTGCAGTCACGTTTCCAATAGTCACCACGCTTTAAGCTCTGCTCTGTATCCTGTGGAAAACATGAGCCTCTTTAGCTTTAAATGCTTTACTGTGCTGTCCAGTCACTGTTTATAGATATGCATATGACCGAAATGACATGCTGAAAGATGCTAAAGTGCTCCAGCTGAAACTGCAAAATCCTTTTGAAGCTACATGTTTTGTTTACATTAGTAGCATCTTAAGTGATTAGATGATGAAGTATTACTGACTTGGAAGAGGGAAAAAAAGCACTGGAATTTGTGTTAAATGTAATTTAGCCTTTTAGATCCATATCTGGAGTTATGGTTACCTTATAATGTACTTAAAAACCCCCCGAAGAAGACTGGTGTTTCAGACACTGATATCAAACGTCTGAAGCTCCTAACAGCTGTCTGTTATGCAGTTTTATTTCAGTTTACAGCACTGACTGTATGTGAGACACAATGTTCAAGGTTAACCTCAAACTTCACTCCAAAAGCAGCATTTGTCAAACTCTAAATGGTCCAAAATAGACTGCGAAGACGCATCAGGCTCTCTCAAAGTAAAAGCTGTGAGAGGTCAGAACTGTGGCTGCAGTCAAAGGAGCCTCTTTGTCGACAGTAAATAAAAGGCTGATTTTGTTGACACTCCAAAAAGTGCTGCGGGTGACTTCCAAGGAATGTGGGCACATTTTGGGATTCAGAGCCAACTGATCGGGCTTACATGGGTGTCAAAGCTCAAACAAAAATTTGAAGAATGCACAAACTCTGTTTCTTGTTCTTTGTCAGAGAAACGGCCTCACTTCACGATGAGATATGAGGCAAAAGATTTACTGATTCAAGATCAGATTTCCAGCTTGGGAAACATCTGCTTGTGTAACTGGGAAGAATTTCAATTTGTTTTTTTTTTTTCTTTTCCTGCAGTAAATTTGATATATGATTTTAATTCCACTTAAGGTTTATAAGCCTGTCATCAAAAACTAGTCAAGTTTTTTTTTTGCTGTCTACTTTCTCAGCATGCGTGCTTTATATTGAGTGTAATGAGAGCCACAGGTGGCTCTGAAAAAGCACTAACAAGATACATGTTTGTCAGATGCGGTTACAGTGGCAGATCACACTTAAGTGAAATCTGTTGAAGTTGTATCCCGGAAAATCCTCGAGTATCCAGGCATAAAAACTGCAAACATGAGAGGGAGGAAAAAGCTCATCAAGACTTAAAGGATGGCAGATTCCACCATCTGCATATGGATCTCATGCTGCTGATTCATGGACGGTAGGTAAAAAGTTGCAAACACAGGAGCTGATCAGAAACTTTTTTATTTTGAACCCAGCAGGCGCGCGTCAGCGGCAGAGCCACATGCATGTACGCTGCATAAAAAGCTTTAAATACAAGCGCTGATCTGAAACTTTTTGTTATTACAGCTCGGTTAATAAAGGCGTGGACACGCAGGATGCGGTAGGTGCAGGCAGCAGTGGAGCGAGGCCATTCTGGGAGAGATAAGGTGAGTTTGTGGTGGGCGCTGCTGTAATGCCTGTCACCGCACACGCATGCTTTGTGTACACACAGGGTGTTAGGAGCTGTCAGACAGGTATGGCTCAGGCTTGATCTGAGACGTGATTGATCGCACAGGTTCAGGTGGAGTTCACGGGAGGTCTCTGGTATCATTGGCGAAATGAGTGACAGACACAAAATAGGGTGATGGAATATTATCGGGAAGCCATTTGTAATACGGGGAGAGCCTGGATCTCAGAGGGGTGTTGTCTCTCTGAAATGAAGTCATCCATCACCTCAACTTCATATTTGATTAGGTCATGATTAGGTTTTAAAGAGAAAGAGAAGCTTTGCGAACACAGGATGTAATGCAAAGAAACATTTTTGTGAAATATTCTGTTTGAAGTGAGAGGTTTAAAATGGCTTTCTGTCACAGAAGTCCGGTTACGTGCAAAATCCCCCTTCCTGCAAATACTTACACTTTGTTGCCTCCCACTTTGTCACTTTTCGGGAACAGGATCAAATTAGAGCTGAAATAAAATGTCATTTTAGGCGACTGTCTGACGACTGTCTTTGTTTTATTCCAAAATAACGTTTGTATTATTTGGGTCTCTGGAGTGGAAAATAACACCAGTGTGAGCAGTTTTTCCTACACAAACACTGTATTAAACCAAAAATTTTGAGGTAGCCTGTTTAATCTCGATTTTCACTGTAGCTCTGCTACTTTTACTCGAGTACTTTCTCCACCACTTCCACCACACAGTTAATCAAGAAAATAACTGGCAGATTAATTAATAATGAAAATATTCATGCGTTGTAGCTCTGAATTAAGTAGTTGGTCATGTTTTCAGTTGGATTGATTCCTCTTATTTGTAGCCATAATGAAAGGATTAATCAGATTAATGTGGAACTGGAGAACTAAGAGAGGGCGAACTAAGTCTAATATGAGCTTTGTGTACACAGTATCCTGAAATGTTAGGTTTTTGAATGCTTGTTTGGAAATTAGGGATTATGGACCTTTTGAAATTTGAGTAAACTGCTGTGCAGACATAATATGTATTTTTTTTTTAAGGCAAAGATCACAATAGCACTGAAATGCTCATGCAGTCTCAGATAAGTTTTATCAAGCGTGGGGTTTATTTTTATATCAGTCCTGCAGAGCTGCATTGATGTTGGGAAATATTAACTGGAAAAAAAAACCTGTTTTGTGCATTTTTATACTCCTGGAAAGAACCGGCAGCATGTTCAGATAAGTAGGTTTATTCTAACATGAAGTAAGTTATCCGGTTACACCCACACAATAACCGTGTGGCTGCAGCAGTTCATTCATATCTGCTGGAAATCTTACAAACTTGTCTTTCATCCAGCGAGCAAAGCGGAAGCTGCAGAAAAGGCTCTGAAAACAAGGAAAGCTGCATGAAAAGGCGCCGAGCACAGAGTGATAGAAAGCAGCAGCCCAGCAGCACACAGCCTGTGCTCCCGTCTCTTTTCTCTGGCCTCTGTTCCTTTAATAAACTCATGGTTATCTAGTGTAACAAATGTCTCGCTGCCATCATCAAGTCCAGGCGAGGAGGGAGGAGTTTTTAATGTTCAGTTTGTTCTATGGATCGATGTCTGCTGGCATCGCCTCTCCCCTCGCCTGCACCGTGCGTAATATACTGTACCATTACCAAACGCTTTTTACGCGCATTCCTAACACATTTTAACCACCGAAAACCGCCTGCGGGACTGACTGACACACGTCGATCAACATATGTGGCACTGATGGACACAAACGGATGGTGAAAGAAGACGATTCGCGCCCCGTAGGAGGAAGAAGAAGGTGGAAGAACGATCCCGATTTAACATCTCTTTCGCCCCTTTGAAAACGATTCTTAACTGGATTTTTTATATAGTGAGAGAGACCGAACTACTCGGAGAGCCACAATAAAGACTCACACACACTCTCTCTCTATGCATGGACTATCGTAGACCGCATTCAGTTTTCACCTGGGCACAGTAGTGAACTGCGACTTCAGAAAAAAAAATGCCACGGAGGAAACAGCAGGCACCCAAACGGGCTGCGGGTAAGAGATTTATTCTTCTTCAAAGAACCTGTTTCAATATGAGTGTAACATTTGTTTTTAATTTTACGATTCTGCGAATAGCGTGTGTGCAGCACAGGGTTTCCCCTTCAAACTTTTATCATGTGGGACCCCCGAAGAGATACGAATCAGATCCTTGCGTTTGGTGACATATTGTCCCGAGGAGCC
>VUQJ01000009.1:0-24883 GCA_015108635.1 Andinoacara biseriatus
TTTATGTTCACTGGGCACGGACGTGAACATAAATAGTTTTATTGCTGGAATACAGAACAGGAACAAAAGCAGGAGACGGGCACAGGAGCACACAGCGGGAGGAAAATACTGAAGACGACGCAACAAGGGCTAAACACAGACTGGGCACTTAAATACACACACTGAGGAATTAGGGAACAGGCAACAGGTGGGGGGCAAGGCTGAACATAATTAACCAGACGAGACAAGGGGAAGCAAAAGTGAACATGACAGACAGGGACCAAAAGACTATCAAAATAAAACAGGAAGCCAGACGGGGAACAAAGACGTGGACCTGACACATGGAAACACAAGGAACTAGAAATAAACTGAGGACTAATGGACATTAGAAATAAACAGAAACCAAAAGAACACAAAACACTGAGCCAACGGCCCAGGACCATGACACCTATGAAGATGATACCAGACTTTATTTATTCATGAAGCCAGATAAGACAAATAAATTAGTTCAACTAAAGACATATCTTAAAGACACAAGGGCCTGGAGGACCTCTAATTTCCTACTTCTAAATTCAGACAAAACTAGGGTTAATGTACACAGTGCTAAAAATTTTAGAGATATGGTATCTAACCCTCCAGTTACATTGTGAGGAATCTTAGAGTCTTGGAATCTTGATCAGAATATGCCCATCAGTGTGCAGATTAAACAAATATGTAGGACTGCCTTCATTCATTTGTGCAATAACGCTAAAAGTAGAAACATCCTGTCTCAAAGTGATGCTGAAAAGCTAGTTTGTCCAGTTATTACTTCCAGGCTGGACTATTATAATTCATTGTTATCAGGTCGCTCTAAAAGCTCCCTGAAAAGCCTTCAGTTGATCCAGAATGCTGCAGCAAGAATAAAAGCAAGAGAGTGATTAGAAAGATCTCCCATATCAGTTTATCTTCGGTGGATCCCTGTTAAAGTCAGAATTGAATTTTAAATCCTTCTCCTCACATAAAAAAATCTTATTATACTGACAGAGCACTTCACTCTCAGACTAAAGGCTTACTTGTGGTACCTAGAGTTTTTAAAAGTAGAATGGGAGGCAGAGCCTTCAGCTATGGTGGACCTGTTCTATGGAACCACCTCTTAGTTTGGATTTAGGAAGCAAACAGCGAAAATGAGTTTTTCTTTCCCACTGTCCTAAAGTGCTTAAGAAAGTTTTTTTCCATTCATCTATTTTCTTCCATTTATCCAATTCAAGAACCAATGCTAAATCTGAGTTTGGGATGTCTGATACAGATGATAATGTGCTCAGAATAGGAAGTGACCAGTCATTCTGCCTTAGACTCCTGCTGCCATACCAGATGAGTGGAGGCAATGGTGTTTTGCAAAACTGCATCAGTGGATGCTTCATTAATCTTTCATTCGTAGTAAATGAAAAAATAAAGAAGCATGCAAAACAACAAAATTCTGATTTCAGAAGCCAGTAGTTAACTTTATATTGGTCAAGTATGTCTTTTTTATAGGACATGGTTCTTGACTGGAGTGAGAGTACTTAGTCTAAGGTGACATCACCTATCTCACTTAAGTCTGGCAAGAATAACTTATTGATAGGAGGATCTATCCATTAGTAATGCCTAGGTACGCTGGGGTAGCACAAGAATCATCGGGACTTCTCTGGTTCATATGATGCAAAGTGTTTGGAGATGCCATAGGATTTGGGTGAGAGCAGCAGAATGAAACAAGCTGTTTTATGTGCTTTCATTTGCCAGATTCTTAGTGGAGAAATTTGTCTTCAAACTCAATGTGAATTGTAAATGTGCAGTTATACAGATATTGAGGATCCCAGCTGGTTTTACAAATTCAAATTTCAAGTGTTTTATTAGAAAAAAGCAACACTATGGTTTCATAAAACTCTGTGAACCCAGAGAGCAATTACCACAAAATTTAGAGCATGCCGGCCTGTTTGCACCTCATGCGCATAGATGTATATGTATATATTTTAACTTTGCTCATCATACATATTCTCCCTTCAAATCACTTTTTATTGCAGCCATAAAGAGCCTCCCGTCCCTTTCAGTTTTCCTTGTTTTACTCCAGTTTGCTTCTATGGTCTCTGGCTTCTGTCCATGGCACCTGTGGTTTATATCCCGGCTTCAGAGACAGAAACAGTTGTGTGGATATATCCAAAGAGATGATGATGCAGAAGGCACTACTTCTTTACCTGCCAACAGGATTTACTGATGTCCCACAAAAAAATCTCCAAAATGGCACACCTTACAGGATTTAGTTATAGATAGCACCAGGTTCAGCTGAATCCATTTGGGGGTAAATATATAGGCTGTTGTCTTTCAGCATCATAATTGCTTGTAACTGTACTGAGAAACCTCCATTAACTGGAGGAAATCTGATCTGAACATTCACCTTTAACTACAAAACATTTAGCAAACCCAGCAATCAGCTACAGAAATGGAATGTGCTATTGCTCCCCCGTGCTTTGGTCTCCTCCATCACCCTTAAACAGGAGTAAAAGTTAACATGGCGACGTTGCAGACAGCGATTAGCTGAATGTGAATGAATGCACATTCAAGCGCAGAAACGCAGTTTTTGTAACACAAAATGCAGGCTTGTTGTAATTACCTCTTTTGTGAATCTGCATCAAGATTAGGCAAGTATTTGTCCCCTTCATGATTCAAATTGATCATTTTAGTTGGTCATTTTAACTGGATGGGAAAGTCTAGATTTCAGTTCACTGAACATAGGCTTTGGTTTTGCAGGAACATGGAAGCCATCATAGCTAATGGTCCAACCAGATCAAGAGAGTGCAAAATATTGTTCTGCTTTTGCGCCACTTGATTTTTGGACAGTTTGCATTGATTATTGGCACCGTTTATGCAGAGTGTGATTTAACTTCAGAGATGCAGAGTCACTGACCTATGGCTAGTTTCTGTTATTGCTGTGGCCTGTGTGGTTATTTGAGTGATCTATCAGCCTCAGTAGAAAATCTAAAGAAAACAGACAAAACCCATAAAGAATCAACTTTTTTTTTTTTTTAACTTATAATGGCAGCTTTATGTTTTTAGGTTGTGTGACCATAGTACAATCATTACATTCCAGATAACAGATGAAGGTGCAAATTAAATATAGGCTGTTTTCTGGTTAGAATAAATATCAATACAGTGATGTATTTCTTGACTGAGAAGAAATACTCAGTGTATATACTCAGCTTTTAATATTTATACTAAAATGTGCAGATGGTTTTCAAGTTCTTCAAAGTGCATTTCATCAGAGAGCCCTTTCTCTTGGCTCACCTCATAATTTAGCTTTCCAAAGCTTTCCAGGGTCCTTAACTTGATGACTCCACATCTTGATAAAGTCAACATAGGTTGTAGTGAAGGTGGACAAACTTACAGAGGTAAAATGAGAAATCAGAAAGTAATTTAAGTGACACGTGATTAAAATAGAATAGCAGCGATGATATTCATGTACTGACAAAGTCCAATAAAAAAAAATCAAGTTTTTTAATGTTTTGCAGTTATTTTTTCTTCATCATTTGCACAGATTGTGCGATTGTTTTGCAATTGTTTCATTATTTGAGCATCACACAATGTATCTTGACTCCACTGACACGGCAACATGTCGTGGTAACGTATCATGAGTTGCTTTGTGATTGCCACCCATAATCTGGCATTTCAAGGAAAATCTCACAAACTCACCAATACATTAGACAATATAACAAGCTAATCTTAAATTCTGATCTAAATGCTCAGTAATGGGGATTTGCCATTAAATTGTACAGACAATTACCTCACTTTGCATTTGGTGGATTTGTATTACATTGCTTCGGCGTTGTGTTGAACTGCTATTGTGCTGAATCGCCGCAGCAACATTTTGTACTTAAATTGTACGTCCAACAAAGCAATGGCTGGCTGGTTTCTGCATTTTCTTCATGAGAAGGTCTGAGACTTTATTATGATTATTTGCATATCCATATATGCGTAAGTACTCTGCATAAAGAGAAATTTGTTATGTGGATTGAGTAAAATAGCCACAATCAAAAAGTAATAGGAGATACAATTTCAAGTTTATTTTTAAAAAAGTCAGCTGAATGTTGATGTGGTTTGGCAGCCAGTATTGCAGGGCATTTTGGTGTAACATATAGCAGCTTCTGAAGCATTATAAAGACGTGAGTAGGAATGATGGAGGAAGGGGGGAGGTTTTTTCCGTTCAGCCAAGTGTGAAGAAGCAGGCTGAGGAAAGACATACAAATAGACTTGGTGTTGGTCTGTAACACACTGCAGCAGTCTGCATTATTCCCCTGGGGAGTTAGCATGTTTGGATCATGCATAGTGCCAAGATGGCAGATCGCTGCGTTCATGTTGTAGCTCACATCACATGCATGTTGCCATCAGCAACAACAGTAAGATGTTGTTTTGATCATGACTATTTACTGGTCTACTGCATTTAAAGGATTGAACTGTGTGAAAACTATACAGTTGAATGAAATATGGTTACATATTGATTCAGAGTGACCCTCTTGTTCAAAAAGGTCTGAGACTTGTGATCTGACAAAGTTGAACTTTTCTGGCTTAACTTGATTCACTGGAATTAAGACTTGTTCCTGCAGATCTGAGGCTTGGATTGCACTTGTAGCAGATGACTTGAGAATTGATGTGAATTGTTTCTAAAGACTTAAAAGCACCTTTGGCATGCCAAATAATTAATAATCATGTTGTTGAGCTATTCCCTGACAGTTCTCGCAGGACTGACACCTTATTTAATTTTACCTTTTCGTGCGATATTTAAGCAAAGACAGATTATTGACCAGTTAAATGCTGGTCATTGCCGTAGGATAATGGGGGTTTCATTGGGACAACTGGACATGTCAAAGATATGTGTGTACATGTGTTTTTTATCTATTTAATGAATGCCCATTTAGTGTGGCTACAGCTAGACAGTACCACTCTGTCTGTCACAGAGAAATGTCACATCAGATGCCCTTTCAAAAATGACAGGCTAAAGGATGTGTGGCTTGTGTCATGTGTCAGTTCAAATGTCAGTTCTGGAGTCGTTTTTAATTTCTGGCACCTCACCAGTGTGGTTAAAGTTAACAGTGTTATGGAGCTGAGAGAGACTTTTCTCAGTTTACCTTGGCACATAGATGAGTCTGATGGTCTTTGCTGCTTTTCTGCCATTTTCTGCAGTTTTTGAGTATCACATCTGGCACGTAAATCTCATTTGTCTGGAGTGAAGTCTTCAGTCTTTCGACTTGACTTGAGGCAACTGCTGTTGTGAATTGAACTGAATTGAATTGAAGTGATGTGTCACAATCATCTCAGAGTTTGGCTAAATCATCTTTTGGCCAAAAGGTAATGTGGAAGAATGAACACAAAATGCATATTTACTGTAAATGAGTGGGCTTTATTTGTATATATATATATGGACTATTTAATGATACATGGTTGATAGCAAGCTATTTTGTGGCCTGCCTGACTATGGACTGAGTGGGAATCACCACTTACTGTAAATGCTATAAGTTTCAATAATAATACGGGATAAACCCTGTAGCCCTTTGTAGCCATGTTATGTAACTGCTCAAACTAAATCAGCCTCTGGCCATGTCTGTGGATACTAGTGTTTGACCTCAGCCTCAGCAGGCATGAAGACCACACACAACCCCCGCCCGGCTTCAAAAGACTTTCATTTAGTGGGTCTGACCTCTGCAGCAGTTCACCTCCCCCCTGACTGAAGACCGACCTTTCTTTGGAGGCAGAGGGGTTCACTGGGGATTTGTTAAGATTTGTCTTGCTGTGGTTTGAGAGGCTTTTTGTTGTTGTTGTTTAAACTCAAGGACGAGGTTTCTACTGTTATTTGGAATGTATTGAGTTGATTCACACACCCCTGGCTTTACTTGTTAGCCGTGTGTGTTTGTACTCGTGGGTCTCTGTATGTCTCTTTACTACTAAAGCTGTGGCAGCTAATTTCAAAGACCTCATCTTATTGGCCTGAGGCTGAGAGCTCAGGTGCAGAAATAAACAACAGAGGTAAGTATGTAAGCGTGTATGCTTTATAAATTACTTTTGTTTGGTTTAATGAATATTTTATTTTAATATAATATACACTGATAAGGCAGAACATTGCTGCTATCCCTGCCTAACAGTTTTGCTGGTCCTTTGAGCTTTGCAAAAACAGCTCTGACCTGCAGAGGCCTGTAGACTCTCCATGGCCTCTCAAGGTGACCTATTGTATACATACTGTGACATTAGCAACAAATTGTAGCTGACTTACACTATATTTCCAAAAGTATTCACTCACCCATCCAAATCACTGAATTCAGGTGTTCCAATCACCACAGGTCTATAAAACTAAGCCACGAGGCATGCAGACTGCTTCTACAATGAAAGAATGGGTCACTTACAGGAGCTCAGTGAATTCCAGCATGGTATCATTAGAAGATGCCACCTGTGCAAGTCCAGTCGTGAAATTTCCTCACTGCTAAATATTTCACAGTCAACTGTTAGTGGTATTATAACAACAGAGCGGGGGAAGTGGATGCTGAAGGTCATAGTGTACAGAGGTCACCAACTTTTTGCAGAGTCCGTCACTACAGACCTCCAAAGAATACAACACATTTGCATTCATCCATTCACACACACATTTATACAAGTACTGTTTTCTATATAAGTGCATTCACACTCGTTCATACTCCGACGATTGCATCAGAGATGCAACTTGGGGTTCAGTGTCTTGCCCTTTGGCATACAGACTGTAGCAGCCAGGAATCAAACCACCAACCTGCTCTACCCCCATTAAACTCTCCTAATCACTTCCATGTCCCCATCTCAATCTTGCAGGGTTTTTTTCTGCATCCCTCCTGGAGACATGAAGTTATGAGACCTTAATGCAGTCTAGCCCACAGTGGCACAACATCACCACATGCTACATGCCCACAGGTGTCTACAGATGCACCTGAAAATTGTCATTCTCATACATATGAACAGTCACGCATGGAGAGATGTGGAAGATCTTGCTAAAGCTGCTGCTCTAAAGTTAAACTTGAATGTTCCATTCATTGATTAAGGATGCTTGAGTGGCACCTGTCACTGTGTTTCGTGGTAAAATAGAAGTCTGACTTGGGGTGAGTTGCATTCAAAAACCCAGCTCCTGTGTGATTTGATTAACATGTTGCAACACACCCTGTCAATCAGCCATCGGTGAATGCTGGTTGTGTTCTCTGCATGTTTTTTATGGCAGATTTACTCATGTTTTGTCAGTCACTATGTATTGTGACAAGGCTTCCCATTGAAAATTGGACCTCTGACTGCAGTGAGAAAAGAGAAATTCTGTGTTACTTCAATGTCATGTTTATTCATTTTTATTTATACAGTGCTTGGGTTTTGGGACTGGTGTCCGACAGCAGTTTTTTTTTAATCTGAATTGCTAATAAATGAATTTATCAATTCCAAAATTGCATCAGGATAGACAAGAATACTGGAGCAATCACCTTATCATAAATTAAAGTTGCTTTACTGCCTGTCATAGGCTTGTGTCAGATATATTGGTTGATTCAGGCAGAATTCAGTAGGCTGTGTTATCATGACATTCATGATTTTCTGTGGTTTAGAACCATAAAACTCCGTAGCTGCTTCAAGAAATATTTGAATTTATATTTTTGCTTCTCTCCGTGTCATATAGTTGGGGTTGAGTGTTGGGACCGCAGACCCTGACTTGGGCCATCTCTGCAGCAGGGGCTAAGCTAAATCACCAACAGTAGCACAGACATGAGAACGAGTAACCCACAGACCAAGCGTTTGTATGCAGTGGCTTCTTAAAAAGACAAAAAAGAGAAGCCACCTTTACACTACAGGTACAAATGGTGACAGTAAACAGTCATAACAGTCAACAGTCTATGTGTGTAGGCTCTTCATAGGACCAACATACAACAATGCTAGGGCCTCTAGACTTTACAGTGTTGACATGGAAAAGTTAGAGAGGACTGATGTTGTTGGTGACGTCAGTCCTCTCTAACACAGATGATTTGATCACTTATGCAAGTCATTGATGTTATAAAGGTTACAAAATACGACTGACGGCCATATCATTAAGTCAAGTCAAAGCAAACTCTAATCTGGAACCATGGCCATCTGGACAGTAAAAAAAATCTACTGTAAAGAACATAGTCTGATCCTGGTACAGAATATCAGGTTAGAAATGATTACATTTGGGTACTGCTGAGATTTGTGTTGGTAATAGCTTAGAAAAAAAAAACAGATTAGAAAAAAAAACCTCCACAAATCCCACTGATAATAATTTTCTACATCTGAATTTGTTTTTTTTAAATACCAATTTGATTTTATTCGCCTACACTTAAAAAATTTTCCGAACTGAGCAATTAGAAGCTACTTTCAGCTGCTCACTTATTCATAAAGGGCCACTACAATGAAGAGCTCTGCATGTTTGGTTTTTACACCAGATGCCCTTTCTGACAGCATTCCGAAGGATTTTGTGTTTCCTCTTGGGATCAAACTGGGGAGCTTTTGCTTGTTAGGTGGATGCATAAACCACTACACGAGAGAGTCGCTCTGAAAGAGAAAATGGAATTAAATTTAACTGAATACTTTCAGGTCATATTGAATATAACATGAAGTTCATTTTGTAAAATGGTTCATATTATAGTTAGAAATGAGGATAAGTTCACAACCACGATCACAGGTTGTTAGCACAGTCAGTTTCAGAGTCAGATCCACCCCCTAGCTTGTTACTTCTTTTTACAAAACACAAAGATTGGACTTTGAAAACATTCAGTATGAGGCTTCACAGTGGGATGGCAGTAACCAGGGAGTGATATCATGGTGGCTACATCCATCTTTTATATACAGTCTGTTCTGCAAATGCTTTCTATAGTGGGAAACCACCCTTTGTAATGGGCGATAATGTTGGAGTACCATTATAAACTGGTTAACAAAGATCCTATATTAGCCAGCGAGTTCCCTCCCAACTAAATTCAAGGACCAGTGCTTAGCTGAATTTAACTCTTCAGTCTCCTACCCTGAGAACATAGCCTGATATAAAGAATGAGCATTTGATTCGGGGGGGTGAATGAAGAGGAACATGGACTGTTTATATTCTGCACTGCTGCTGTAAATGCACTATGAGCCCTTTATTGAATTGCGTATGTATGTTACCACTATTCTTTTGGACACTGTGGGCTTGTGTATGCACTGTTTGTAGGGACTGTTTTAAGAGTTAGTTTGTTTGTAGGGTGGCTAATGATTGAACGAAAAAATAAATGTGTCAGACTGTGAGTCTGGCTGGCACCCCAGCAATTGGCAGCGACAGCTACATCATTATGCAAAAGTAAGAGATAAATAGAGAGCATTATAAAATGTGACCCAGCCATGTGTGTGTGTGTATGTATACCATGTGAAGTCTTTAAAATAGAAAGCCAGTGCTCCAATGACAGAACCCAAGACGTGTGAGTGTGAAAACACTATTTTTTTCACCACCAGTGATACACTAATGAACAGAATTCATTTGAAATGGGTAATTAGTGAATTATCACTTCAAAAATATCAAAAATTAAATTAACAACACAAAATGGTTCTGGATGCTGCTTTTCTAGACTTACTGCAAACTCAAAGCACTTTAGATCACACATGCAGCTCTAACCCTGCTTTAACCCTACTTCACTGAACCGATCAGTAACATTTTAAGCACTTCCCTGCAAACAAAGGCCCTTGGAAACAGTTGTGTGTGTGTGTCAACTCGTGTTGTTGGGCATTCACATTCCAGACAACGGGCTACATTCAGAAGAAGTGCCTTGTAGGATGAACTGAAGGCCCTTTTGAAATGACAAGGCATGTCATACATGCGAAAGGAGCATTGCAGACATGACAGAAAACCAAGCTCAAAAGGCAAAAAGGCCAGTCCATTCATTGGCACAGAAAGATCTCCTTGTTACGCAAGACCTTCCACTGCACCTCGCATTCTTCCTCCACTGGTTTCTTAGAAGTGACAGAAGGGGAAAAATACGGGGCAATGCTGTGTCTTGGAGATTTCTGTTGATGTTTTGGTCAGTACCAGAGTTCAGATGAAGGCATTAGATTATAATTTAATCAATGACAATAAAGAGGTCAAAGGATAACAGCTCTTGTGTGGTTACAGCCAATCTAATTAGTCTGACTGAGACAGTTGAAGACACAGCTTATTTTCCAAATTCACCATCTGATTTATAGTCTAAGCTTCCCTCTTTGTGCCTTTCATTAGTCTGTATCACAATAGTGGGAGCTGTAACTTCCATTCCAGTTGAATTGTTTAAATTTAGACTTTATTTGCTGGAATGATTCCAGATTGTTAGAATGTCCATAGAATTCTTGTGTTTTTGTTCACCGTATTTTATTTGATTTATTTTGTAGAGAATTTATCATATTACAAATAATAATTTAACATAAACTGAATTTCTTCTAATTTTTCCAGTAAATATTCTAGTACTTTTTATAGAGCTTTTCTAGTCTGAACACTCAAAGCAGGAGGGAGTATCTTGCCTAAGGACACTTCAACATGCAGACTGAGAAACTTGACCTGATTGGTAGACAACCTGCTCAAACACCTGAACCACAACCACCCAACACTTAATGCTATTACTTAATATTGACTCCATCAAGTTACTAATTTTCAAGTGCTTCCGCTATAGTTGTATTTGCAATAAATCTACTTGTAGGAGGATTGGAGACAAAATGGCAAAAAAACTTGTTTCACCTGTTCCTCAGCAACCAAATGCCATGCGTTGCCGTATAATTTTTGATTGGTTAATGTGGTGCATTTTTCCACTAATAGGAAAGGGGATGTTTTGATTTTTATTTATTTACTTATTTTAACTCACAAACACTTCCTGCTGGTGGGTATCCTGTTTTTGCCGATCTGCAGAAGGCGTGAGACAGAAGACGATCATTCTCTCTTGTAATATTAATAAATACAAATACGTTTAAGTAGTCAGTTTATCTCTTGATTTGGTCTTGGGAAAAAAGTGCTTCAGCTCACTGTTCAGTATTATAATACCAACAAAATCAAAGCAGTATTTTTACAACTGTCATCTCCTCACACTTAACCTGACAGAAGTAAATCTGTAGGATTGAGCTGCTCGTCATTGTTTCGAATTAAAGGGAACTTACTATGGGCAAAACACATTTCTTGTGCTACAAAATATAACTTGGGTCAGTGTATTTCTACTTTACATTGTATTACTGGCTGCTGAAACTAGGGATAACATTTCTGACACAGCTGAAACATTAAGCTCTATCTTTGCAAAATGCAGTAAAGTAACAGCAGCCGTAACCTCTCAATCAAAGCTCCCTTCTGATCTGGTACATTCATTGACAAACGGTTGGCATGTAATAGCCAATTAGAAAGATATTCTGAAGTAACCATCCATTCTTTTTTCATCTCTGAAAAGTCACTTTCAACCTCCAGTTGTGTCAGACCCAGGGTACTGACCTTGGTCTGACACACACACACACACACACACACACACACTTACACACACACACACACACACACATCTCCTTTACCCTCATCTTCATCAGTATCAATAACTAAAACAAGCAGCTTTAACGCTGTCTTTGCTGCTTTGACACATGCTGGGAAAAAATGAAGTCCGTCACAACCAAATCCTGTTCAAAATTTGCAATTCAACATATTGAAATGAGCTCGTGTCCCTTTGCCTCTCCAGCAGCGCCTACCCAGCTGACCCCCCCTTAGCTCATGTTCCCCACCTCCCCCGTTAGCCTCCATCCATTATTTAATACCCTTTGAGGTTGCAGTGTGTGTATATGTGTGTGTGTGTGTGCACGAGTGTTACTGAGCATCACCTTTAGACATTTTCTGTATTTCTAATTTCATGTGTATGTGTTGGATATCTATAGCATACTGCTCATTGTACATCATGTGTTGATGTTTCTTTGAACTGATGCATGGTGTAGGGAACTGTTTGGGCCAAATGTCACTTTGCAGCATATCACAGGGAGCAGCGGCTGCAGAGTCTGCCCTTCCTTACTTGTGATGAAAAGGTTTGGTGGTTTGTGCGACTGATTTACCGCTTTTGTTTCTATAGTCCTCCAGCACAATAACACGCTGGACTGTGGTGTGATGCTGCTTTAGTTTTGACAGCACCTAGTGACTGAGATTCGTTACTACATTAATTGCACAGGAGCACACGCTGAGGGAATCATGCTATAGATTCAGGCCTGTGGGGATTATTGGTGGCAAAATAAAAAAGAACCAGTGTTTTAATATTTTTTCTTTACCTTGTCATATGTGATACATTTTAAGGAACGGGACAATGGAGTTTTTATCTCATAAAAAAGTCTATCCAGGACATTTTTCTTCAGATTTGTTTTATTTTTCAAAGTCATAAACTGCTAATGAGCCAGTTTTGAGACACAAATTCCAATTTTATTTAATACTGGAATCTAAATATTTTCTTTACTATAGCAGAAAAGCAAAGCATGACATTGCACCATTACACAGCAGAAATTCAAAGTTGCTGGATCCTGTAGGACTGCATGTTTTTTCTGTAACAGCCAACATATTGAAAGACTCTTCTGTGAGAGCAGTTTCAGTTTCAGCAAAATGTGTCAAATTCAACACCAAACCTGTTTTGAAACTGTAAAAATAAATTGATCAAAATTAGTTCTTAGATTAATAAGCATTCTGTAGTAAATGTGATGCCAACATGATCACAGTCAACACTGTCTAAATGTATGACACTTTAAGCTTTATAGCTGTTTTACATCATTCAGTAACAGGATGCATTGATTTCTGCTTTTGGCTATTACATGTGTATGTCATCGCACAATCACTCTGACTATGAGCCTTGGAAATAAACAACAGCAGTAAGCTTAACATGTGGTGTTCACACATATCTGACTTACACATGCACTTGCCCGTACTCTCGAAGATCAGTCCATTTATTGTAGTTATTAGAACTAATAAAACTAATAAAAAAATCTATTGTACTCATTTTATTAAACTCATTCTACTCTCTATGGGCAGCTTTTTTTTAGTTTCATCAAATTAAAAACTTTATTTGCTCTTCCACCATTATTAAAAAATTAAGGAGGAGCCATTGCTATAACAAAATTTGAGTCTATTTTTTCTCTAATAGTGTTGATCAGTTTTATAGTATTTAAGAATTCAAGCTGCTACCATACCCATCACTTTAAATGTTATCACTAAACATAGGTTTCATTTGGCTGCAGTGCATCAGTGAAGCCCCAGATGCACACAATGATGAAATAAACCTGATAAACCCGCTAAATCCTCTGGAGCAGGATGGGTTGGTTTTGATTAACTGGCTGCCTGAACACTAATCTGGTATATCTGAGATATGAAAGAGAATTTAGTCTCCGCTTCCTGAAGTTTAAAGTTCCTAGTTTTACTAGGTGATAAAAATCATTGGTTGTGTCCATACAATAATATTTAATATGAAGATTTGAAGTGGCCACTAACAACAAAACATTATGTAATCTAGCAAAACTTTGAAGATATCTTACTGCATGTAAAAAACATTTTTAAATTCAGAATCTACTGATTCTTCATTAAACATGCTCCTGACTGATGCACGTGGCACCAGGATGCTCTAGGTTGCAAACTGATGAATGATTTTGTAATTGTATGAACAGACCTATAGCTGTAACAGGTGACGGGGGAGGATGCAGGACAGGCCAGGACAGAACGGGCCCAGATGTATAGTGAGGGTGCACGGGGTGCATCTGGCAGATGCCCTGAGCACAAGACCTTTAATTTCCAGCATTCTGTGGGAGGCTGGGATGCTGAGCCTGAATGGACCATGTTCTGCACCTCCACTGTTGAAGCGGCTGCGCAGAACTGTGTCTCCAAGGTGGTTGATTTGGGTAATTCCCAAACCAGATGCATCACCGGGGGGGTGAAGGGAGCCATCAGGCTTGGCTAACATATTGGAAGCAGCTGACAGGTACCAGCAGGCCAAGAGGAATATGGCTCTGGCAGTGGCTGGCTGTGGGAGAAATTTGGTGAGGCCATGGAACAAGACTTTCAGTCCTCCTTAAAGCAATTCTGGCAAATCATCAGACAACTTAGAAGAGGAAAGCAGTGCTCTACATCTCGCCCATCACTGGGGGTGAGGTCATTGACGTAGTTAAACAACTCCTTGGTGGCAGGGTCCTTGGGGTGGATGAGAGTCGCCCTGAGTTCCATAAGATCCTGGATGTTGTAGGGCTATCTTGGTGCCTCTAGATTGGCAGACTGTGGTGGTGGTTCCCATCTTCAAGAAGGGAGAGTGGAGGGTGTGGTCAAACTGTTGGGAGATCACACTCCTCAGCCTCCCCGGGAAGGTCTTTGTCAGGGTGCTGGAAAGGAGAGTTCATCTGTTAGTTGAACCTTGGATTTAGGAAGACCATTTCAGCTCTTCATCCTCTTAAGATGTTTGAGTGTGCATGGGAGTTTGCCCAAGTCTAGATGTGTTTTGTGGACTGGGAAAAGACATTTGACTGTGTCCCTTGGGGTATCCTTTGAGAGGTGCTCATTGTTATGAGCCATTCAGTCCCTGAATGACCACAGTGAGAGCTTGGTCCGCATTGCCAACAATTAGTCAGGCTTGTATCCCAGTGGATGTGGACTTCACCAGGAGTCTGTTCATAATTTCTGGGCGGAGCCAAGTGGCAGAAGGTTTCCACATTGGTGGTCTCAGGATCTCATCTCTGCTTTTTGCAGATGATGTAGTCCTGTTGACTTCATCAGCTGGTGGCCTCCAGCTCACACTACAGAAGTTTGCAGGCTTCAGAGTGGAACCCTTTCGAAATGCTCCAGTCTCCATTAATGTGTAAACGGGTGAGAATGCTATGTTTTGAAAACAGGGGCACTAGTGCATGCGTATTATGGTTGCGGTCCCTATCTCCACTCCCCCAACCTGTGGTCTGGCATTGAGAACTACAGTGTTTTCAAAGGATTGCTTTTCCATGTAAACAGAGATTGTTTCTGAAAGGTTTGTTTGAACACGCTACTTTTCAAAAAACAAAAACAGTAAAATGACTCAGCTTCCACTGAAAACGTTCTCGTGTAAACGGGGCCTTAGCCAGAAAAAACTAGAGTGCCCAAAAGGGATGAGTTGCCCCCAGTGGAGGAGTTCACTGTCAGGCTCTTTGCTGGTGCAGTGGGCCTTGGGTTCCTCCTGGTGCACAACAATGTGCAGCCTCATATGGCAAGAGGCAGTTCCTGGGGGGGTGATTGAATTGATCTGCCTCTGTAGCCACAACCTGACCTCGAGTGCCATTGTACAGCAAAAAGTTAAACCTGTTTAGATCAGCAAAAACAAGATTTGCAATTTAGTTTTCACACATATACTAATAAAATTGTTGTAAACAAACTAAAAGACTGTTCTCTACTCTCTGTGTGTAAGTGAAATTGCTCTGTGGAAGTGATATGGGGCAGGGGGAGTAGTCTGGCTATTGTGTCTTTATCACAACATTCTGATTCTAGGTCAGCAGAAAAGTCTCCTCTATTTTTGTCCACATAATCCCATATAAGAATGCACACACACCCTTCAGTGTGCATGCATCCATTTGTGTCTGTGTGTGTGTCAGCTGCAGTGTGCTAATACCTCTAGCGTGTTACGCACTAATCCACGCAGTCGGCAAGACCGTCCTCCCTCTCCCCCCTCGTTTCCCCATCTTACACACACACACACACACACACACACAGACACCACAGTACACACGCTTCCCTCTTGGCTTGGGCACTCGAAGTCATACACACATTGGATATATTTCACCCCATGGTGTTGAGGCCTCTTTGGGAGCACCCATGAGCACAGGCATGGTAGTAGGAGCAACAGGCCAGGTAAGCTTTGATGCTGGATCAGATTTTCACTGGCAGTAGCTGGGATACTGATTCCGAGCTGGGCTTGTTATGTTCTTTGCATGACAGGTCAAATATGCTGCAACTTAATTTTGTGTTAGAGTGTTTGGATTTAATTTTCATCCCTAACAGACTATTTAGCTATTTTCATATAGTGCTAATTTATATAGAATTAGAATTTATAATAAAACAAGCAAACTTAAAATCAGAGCAAATTTTGTGGAACACTATCTATATGACCCATTTTCACTTGTTGTAAAATTGGCATTAATCCATTTAAAAAAAAAAATTGTCATTCACGTAAATAAATCTGCAATTCGACAACTGGTAAAAGAATTTGGTCTGGTGACTGTTTGGGCTAAAATTTCTGAACCAGTTCATGATTGCTGACATTTTGAAATCTAAAACAAACTATATCTGATTATGCATTTTAATCGTATGGCAAAATCTGCAGAAATTTACTTCTCAGTTCTACACTATCGATGTTATTATGTTGTGTATCTCTATGTACGTATATAATTCATGCACACAATTAAAACGCTGAGTTGTTTTCTTCACACAGCTATTAATTTAAAATGGACTTTGATATTATTACTGAGGTCTTTGTGAGCAGCTTTGAAGCAGCGTGTTCCTCTCCCCGTGGCAGTCCTGGCTTTCTAATTAAACCTGTCAGCTTGTTGTGGTTTCCTCAGTGTGAAACCACACTGTTCATTCTGGGTTTATATTGAATCTTTTTTGCTTGGACAGAATGCTTTACTGTATTATGAGCAATTGTCATGTCTTCATCAGCCCTTGATGTGTAAACTAGGCTTCAGTTCTTTCATGTTTCAGTGCCTTTCACTCGATGTCCGGGGCTTATAGTGTCTGTCCAGGGTCATTGGTCAGATCTCAACTGCATTGAACAGAATGTGCTTTTAAGGGCAGACTTTGATAGCTGTGGTATAGACGTGCTCTCATTCAAGTTTTATTATTCACACACAGCCCTTTAATGCCACATTAGAGCAGAAAGTGGGGCAATGTAAACGTGTGTGTGTGTGTGTGTGTGTGTGTGTGTGTGTGCGCACACACACACACGCATAATACCAAATAATGTGTGATACAGTGAGGGGAGGGCAATGATAATGTCATCACAGCCTTAGGGGAATTCTGGGATGGCTCATTTGGCTCCCTTGGACTGATGAATCGAGTGTCCTCGGCACACCCGCTCTCTTGCTCTCTCCTTCTCTGTAATGCTCTCTCACTCTTTTGTGTCCACTATCAGGCAAGGTATCGCTATCAGGCGGAATACGTATTGGACGTATTCCGTCCAATACGTCTTGCATTCAGATAATAGGAAGTAGGAGAACCCTCTCTATCTTAGCCACACAAATACGGCTTCTTATTATTCTGTGTTTGTGTCATTGTGTGAGCTCATTAGGTAAGAAAAGAGTCTGCTAATGAAACCCAGGGGATGTGGTTATCCAAGACACACGCACACAGCCTTTTCTCTACCTTTCCCTTCTTTATTGTCACCACTGACAGTGCCCCACACCCTTGTTGCTAGGCAATAGCTGATGGAAACCAGCCGCTGTGTTGGGAGTGTTTGTATTGGAAAGCCAAGGCAACGCTCAGTTAGAAATGAATGACTGCTGTAAGTTACTGTATGCTTGGTTGTAAAAAAAATTGCAATTATTTCTTGTCTTTGTGCTCCTGATGTCATTTTAATCACTGATTCAAATCATATTGAGAGTTTGAATATTTGGCACCCAAAGCATTGAAGCTGAATAATTTTTTATTCTTCGAGCTTTTTATTTTTGAAGGTTTTGCCGATTTAAAGCACAGCAGAACAAAAGATTTATAGCTTGTGTTCTAGCTTACCTTTGTGCTATATGTTGGATGAGGAAGGACATGTAACCTTGGAGAAGCTTCTCACATGGTTGAGCTTGAGTAAAGGGCTGTTTCAAACTAAACCATGCCCCTTTTTTAAAGTAAAACTTAAATATAAAGAAATAATAAGTAAGAAGATTAGCTCTCTCAGGCCCCAGGTCTCTTCAGTTATTGGTTTCAGTTATTCCCATTTCCTTCTCTTTTTCGTGTTTGTTTTCCATAGTCTGGATCTTCTGAGAATTTCTGGTGTTAAAATTTATAAGTTAACATGTGTTTCCCCTGACCCAGAAAAATTCAATAACTGTAACACTGAACATTTTTGCACCTTTATTTTGTTTATGTCCACAACCTTACAGTTTATTTACCACTCTCATAGGTCATCTTTCCAGCAGCAGGCAGCTGGTTCAAGACAGAATTAAGCTCCGAGTGCTCCTTGTCTGTTGCAAATTACCCACAGAGCTTGTTACAGGCCAGTAAACATAATGGAGCATTAAGCAGCCAAAAGGCAAAATACAAGGCAAAAGGAGAGGGATTATTAATGTGTTTCTGTCTCACTGCTACACATGAGTTGCATGTGCGTATCATATATGATATATATCAGTGTATCGGAGGGTTCCCGTTACCAAAGTGGGAAGTTGTTCTTCAAACTTTGGTGTGTTTATGTGCTTTTAATTTGAATTGTGAAAACATTTCAGTTTCTTACATCAATAAAACATTTTCTTTTGTCTGCCATGTTTCTGCCTATATGAGGTCAACAGCTTGGCGAGTCGTGTTCCATCATTTCTGCCCCATTTCCAAGTAGTTTTGAGCGAGGAGCGGTCATGTGAATTTCCAGTTATTCCTGCTCACATGAATACAATAAAATTTACATAAAAATGGCTGGAAAATGGGAGTTGTGATCTTCAAACAACACCACTATCATAATCATATATGTCAATAATGGCAACAGTACAAGGAAGGATTTTGTCATAAAATTAATAAAAGAGAAAAAAATTAATATCCCGTTAAGTGGTTATAGCTATTGCAGTTAGAGCTGTAACATGATGCCTGGTCAGATTGATACACTAGCATGTATTTGCCCCTTGGGTGCCATTAGGCAATTGGCTGCAACATTTACTGTTCCTCTGTTCTTGATGGCATCTGGCTAACTGCACGAGCAAACTGACACACATTATGGCTCAATCTGAGCAGCAGCACGCTCATGTCTCTGTTTTTTGCATTGGTGATAAATTAAAGACCCTCCCCCAGGGCCTCCAAATGAGACACCTATATGTCCAAATGTATACACACACACACACACACACACACACACACACACATACACAGTTTCTATAACCTCTAACAAAATATCTTACTGTTATTGGAAACAGATAACAAGCTACATTTGACATATGTTTGAAATATCTTGAAATCTTTAAAATGCACATTTTGATATAAGCACGAGTTCATCATTGCACATGGTAGTGTTGGATGTGCTATGGCCTCATTAGCAGTGCCTCTTGCGGTGCCTCACTGTCTGTTCATCTCTCAACCAATTAACTGAGCTAGCACCTCCTGAGCCTCGCAGGCTCAGGGTTACAACTCTGTCGGGGTCAAAGCCTGACACAGTCCCCCATTCCTTGATGGACTGGGGAACTGTTCCTATCTCCCCTTTTGGTTTATTATGAGAGGGAAGACTGTGCGTTTTTCATATATTTCATAGTGATGAGGATTCTTAGCAAGCCAGAAGCAGCTGGTGGTACTTTTATCCAATTTGAGACCCTCAGCAGATTATCAGCCTAATACAAAGGCCTTTCTATCCTTTCCTCTCTGTTAGTGAAGATTTGGAGAAGATTAGTAACCAAGCAGATTTACCACAGGCTTCCAGCCGTAATAATTTTGCACACTTCAGGACAGGCACTACTAATACAATCTTTGTGAGTATTTTTACAGACAAAGGAGTAACGTGCTGAAAATGTTAGGAACCACTGCCTGAGTAACCTAATTTCACATGCACAATGGATAGTCTCCCTATTCTCCTACTTTGAATTGCAATGTTGGGCCAGACCATGAGGTGGCACCGTTGTATTAAAAAGCAAAAGGGGTGAGGCCATGGTGAAGATGAATGCTGCAGCTGATGACTTCATGTGTAAATGAATAGTATTTACAGTTAAACGTGTAAAGACAGTATCTGGTAATGGTAGCATGTGCTTACTGGGATATCAATGGGAGGGTGATGTGGCATATACTAATAAATCTGCTGAAATAAATGAACACTGCAGTGCATCACAGAGCCATTTACGAAGAATGCTTAGCACTATACATGCCAATAAAACTGTAGCACTGTGTGGTTGTTCCTTGTGGATTTTCAGTGGTGTGTGTAATACACTGGCAGCACTGTCAGCATCAGCACCATGGACAGGGATCGTGTGGAATTATACTGGATGCCAGTTTGTGCATGAACCTTTGGTATGCACACTACATATGATACACAGAGGAAATGTTCCCTAAATCATACGTGTATATGGCAGTGTTTTTATTTTAAGCAGCCACATTGAAGCAATACTATGTTGCCCTTAGTTCGTTTTCATGAAATTTTATCATGTTAATGATAGTGATAGTTAATGATAGTGTTTGCTCTGTGGCTGTGAATTCTTGCAGTCACCAAGCAGACTGTGCCATTTGGAGACTTACTGATAGGAGAAGCTGGTGTTAGTGGAGATATTCATTATACTCCAAGATTTCTCCCCTCTGACTTCAGTCGAAGTGGTACGTCCCTTGCTCTTTTTCCAAAGGACATACACTGATGCATCCGTATCCTGTATCCCCTCCCATATCTTGTTACTAACTCCTCCCCCAGCCCCCTGCTCCTATCTCCCCTTCTGGTTTATTATGAGAGGGAAGTCGTGTATTTAGAGTGTGGTCCAAATCAGAGGCTTCCCATAGAATCTGTTGCTACCTCTGCAGCCTGAGTGGTGAAGGGAGGGGTAGAGCTCTCCCCTGCCTCTCTGCCTCTTTCTGGCTTCCCTATTGGTCTTCCAGCTTACCTCTTGGTGGCGTGTACTGGGCAACCCCTCCTCTCTTTCTATCCTGGGCACAGATGCAGTTATCCAGGCAGCAGGGAGGAAGGCTGGCAATTCACACAGTCTTTATATGGGTAAAGAGAGGCAGTGGGTTAAAGGACTGAGGATTCCAGAACTGTCTCTAGCCTTTTACCACTTTTGTCTACTTGTGGCCATTTGTCCTTGGGCAAAAAGAAAGTCACCTGGAGAGGTGGGGGATTGTTTCCTTGGATGACTGGCCTGTTTTGCTAATGTGGCAAGCTTTTTGAGAGGACCACTGAGAGTGATCTAAAAGCTGTAGGTTTCTACGTGTGGGAACAGTGAGAGGACAGTCATGGCTCACGCTGCAGCTCACATTAAGAAGGCCAGGTCTGAAATGGACCAGCCTCCAGATCTGAAGGCTCTGGAGAAAGCCAGAGAGAGGAGGAGGCGGTCCCGGGAACGGGCTGAACGCAAGCGCAAGGTACCGGGCTAGTCCCATTTATCCCTATCTTGCTGTTGTGACCAGTCACTGTTTTACTGGTTAGTCCATCCCACTACCAGTCACCCCTCTACTTCATTATCATCATCTGGTGTCACCTCACTTTTTTGCAGTAAAGAAGACTTTATCATTATCAGGGACTGCAGAAGCTCAGGAGGCATCCAAGATCACCATTGGAACTCTGTCCATTTCCAGCTTCATCATCATCAAGTTGTCTTTAGTGTTATTACCAAGGGCAAAGAGATCTATACGGAGAGTCAGAAAAAAAACATGGTCAAACTCAAAAAAGCCCTCTGCTGCACAAGACTGAGACCCTCACTAGAGCCAAACCACATCAATCACATGGAGCACAAATCACAGTGAGCTTTAAGAGTAACATTGATCCCTGCTTCTTGTCCTTGTCTCATCCTAAACACAACTGAAACATCCACCTCAATTCATCCTTCACTCCACTGCTCAATCTGTCATCAGCAGTGTGACCACTGTACATGTCATTGGTTATACTCAGTCAGCATCGCTGTCTCCTTACACCATCCTTCCTTGTGTGGTCACCATTGTACAAACTCATAGAAAAATCTTCCTACAAATACCACTGCTGTCTGCGGATGAACCTACGCAGACAAGTCTCTGGTGCATTGCTATGCTGTGCAGTGTATGCTCACTGTGTTTGCTCATGGATATTGTCTGCAGTCTCTCAGGCAGACACAAAACGCTCCCGCTTTGGTGTTATTGGAAAAGGTGTACCTCTGGGATGGGCTGTGCAAACATGGTCAGTGGTTTTATTAGAGGGTTTATTTCAGCAATACATTTTTAGGGATTTATGTGAATATAGGATTCAGTAAAGGATTAATTTGTGCATTTTTTTTTAGCAGCACATGACATGCAAGCATATGCTGGACTATAGCCTGCATTGATGTAAGCAAAATTTTTAGGTAGATTAAGAGAATCCCTTCTTAATGTTAACCTGTGATATTTGTATACCTGTTGGACATATAAATTAATCACTGGCGTGTTTTAGCTTGAAAGGCTGCATGCTATAAAAGCCTGAAATAGTAAAGCAGGATGATGATTCATATGAGTGAATCCCTGGCAAACTTATTTATTATTGCTAGACATAGGTGTCGGTTTGGATCACTGCATGCTACCATTGTATAATATGGAAGCAGAGGATAACATAAGAACACTGAATGGACACACAGTCAGCAAAAAAAACAAAAACCAAAAAACATGTGGGTTGTTGTTACTACTGCTGTGCCAGATTCAGCCTTTTGTCTTTGTCATTTCAAATAAACCTCAGAGTTGCTGACATGTGCCTGACAATGATACACTGTCTGTGTGCTAAATAAATACCATGACTGACTGGCCCATTTCAGCCCAGAAAACAATGGATATCTGGTGCCTGTGTGGTTGTCACTTCCCCAGTTTAGGTGCAAGGTTAAAAAAATAAAATAAAATAAATAATTTAATTATTTATCATCACTATTAAATGTAATATTAATTGATGAAGATATTACTGGTGGAGTGCAGTGCTTTGCACGCACAGCAACAAGTTTCCTGGGTTCAGATCTGCTGGTTGGATGGGGCCTTTCTATGGAGGGTGCAGCCTGTCACCCAGTGACTGCCAGGATTGGCTCCAGTCCACCTGCAACCCGGAATTATATACACAGTTAAGAAAATGAATGGATGGATAAAATAATGGCTTACAGGTACACCTAATGATTTAGTGGTATAAATGATATAAATAGGCAAAGCCATGGCTGCATGTAAAGGTGTTTATTTTGTTCCATCTTCACAGGTGTATTTGAAGCTCTATAGATCTCACTAAATCTGAGTGCATTCGCATCGTTCTGCCTTCGTACTTGAACATAGTCGTGAAATATGAATTCTACATTAGGGTTTTCCACAAGTGGAAAAGCCTTAATGCCCTGCTATGGCACATAAATAGTGTTGCTAAATTCATATATTAACTAGAGGGATGGTTCAAGTCTTTTGCACAGTAATATTTCAGTGACTAAAGAAAAGGCCTGTTCCTGCTTTCATTCTTCTGAGTGATGGGTAATGTTCCTGCCGCAGGTCATCACTTGGATCAAAATAACTTCTGAAGCTGGAGCAGAGTTGTCCCCTCCACCCTTCACTGCTGACCCACGTTCAAGGGAGATTATCACATGGGATTACTGACGGGCCCTCTCTTTCTGCCCGTCTCTCACTCTGTCCCAGCAAACATACCTAAAAGTGATTAATAGATTCAATTTGGTGGATTGTTCACCGGACGCCCGAGGGCAGCCATTTACATCACAGCCACATGCACGCGGCTGTCAAATCGCAGTTTTATCACCAGTGGTCAAGTCCTGCAGGAAAATAATTAACCTTCTGTGAACAGCACTTGGTGGGTATCAGAGGGCTTGGCCTGCACACTGAATGCCTGAAGTACATTGTCATGAAATGCTGAAGCACAATGCGCATGCAATATTGGATTAATTTCCTATTAAAGGCATAATCATCATCATATTTGTGCTAGCATCTCTAATTACATAATAAAACTAAGAAAACATTCTCAAGAGGGTGCATTAGCATCTCTGTTCATCTGCAATACAAGTAAAAGCTTAGAGATTTCATATGAACCCAGCACGAGCACTCATAGGTATGTCGTGCACATGATTTCATGTTTTCCATCTTTTTCTCAATATTAAAGAGTGTCCTCAGGGACAGGATTAATTTGTCACACACTGGCAGCCTCATGCCACAGCTTATCTTTTTATTGTTTTATGTGCTGTACTGGAAGTCAGCAAGATATAGCAGATGTTGCAGAGTTGTCAGTCTCTAAGCATGATAAACAGTAATTTGGGACTCAAACACAGAGCGCAGACAGCTGACGATGGCATGCTTTCTGAAGGAAAGTACACCATAAAGCATATTCCTCTTGGTTTGTGTGTTAAGTGGGACTGCGCATACCTGCTTTCATCTCCATCAGTCATTGTGACACTTTATGTGTTTATCTGGGGACCAAACCGACCCATGCTTTTCGGTACAGCAAGTTAAGTTGGCAGGGTGTGTTTATGTGTGTGTTCTTTGATTGAAATCTTATCTCACAAACTTGTTTGGCTCTCAAATTTCATGCCTAATTACTTGATCAGCTTACGGAGGAGTTATTAAGAATCTCCTGTCAGAACTTGAATGAATTGTAACAATGACATAATTCCCCCTGCAATCGTCCCCTCTGGTCTTCCTGTTCTCTGTCGTCTTCCATCTCTAAAATATAGCAGGCGATTGATGGTGTAATCCACTGTTTGCACTAGTAATCCATCTGCCCTTTTCATCATGGTTTATTTTATGGCCATTGGTTTTTGACTTTGAGCATTTCAGTCTTAACCTTTTCAGAGTATTAGTTTTTAAGTAAATGGACTTCAGCTAGAACATCGTTTAGAGCTTTTTCTGTCATTAGGTTTGATAAAGCAGACTGAAATACAAGAGTGATATATTACACAGAGATGATGTATTACCAGAGATTTTTAATTCTATAGGAAGAATGGAGAGTGACAGAAACTTACAGGTAAATCTGTTCAAATGGCTTGAGCGTAATACTGCATGTATAGCTTGCAGTCTGTAGATATGTGACTCATAAGAACACCTGTGATTGTC
>VUQJ01000014.1:2968-13041 GCA_015108635.1 Andinoacara biseriatus
AACTTATATAGCGCTTTTCCAGGTACTCAAAGAGCTTTACAGTTTCGGGCACTATTCACTCACACCTCAATCATACTTGGTGGTGGAAAGCTACTAATGTAGCCACAGCTGCCCAGAAGCGTGGCTGCCTACAGGCCTTCTGACCACCACCAACCACACAATTCACACAATGACAGCATACGCTCAGACGGGGACTCAAACCAGCGACCCTCCGGTTGCAACTACCCGTTGCTCCACTGCATTATCCACTTCACTGTCCCCTGAGTCGAACTATTATCACTACTGTATTAGCATCACTTTTTCAGTGTCATGTGCAGAAGCTCACTGAAAACAAAGTATTTCAGAGGGTAAACACTGTAAAACTATGTCATGTCCGTGATGCTGAGGAGGTTGGGAAAAGTATGAATGCATGCACATTTAAAAATTAAGACCTCAAAAGACGTGCGCAGTCATTACAAGCAAAGTTGGAGTTTCCACAGACTGATTTCACTTTAAGTCAGCGGCACACATCCTCACACTGATACTCAGTTCAGTCTGATTTGGAATTTCAGAATATTAGCCAATAATTTAAACTGTACAAACACAACAGGAAGTCCTCAGGATGTCCTGACTCCGTATATTCAGATAGTAAATGATCCTCAACATTTAGAGTCTTTACTTCTTTGTTTATGTGATTATCAGGAGCAAAATAAATTTTTGCAGCAGATGTCCAGAATCAACAACTCCTTCAGGCTCTTTCACTCCATCAACATCTTCTAACTGAGCAGTTCTGCACCTGTTATTGTGTCACCTCAACAAACTCGTGACACTCTGCTGCATAATTCAGGACTAAACACAATAAAACATGCGGTAACATGTTACTCATGAATCAACAGTGCAGTCCAGCAGAGCTCAGTGGTCTCTCTGTAGCCCCTCATCTCCTTCAACCTCTCTGCTCGGTGTTGTTTCCTCTTTCAGAGCAGGAAAACATCACAGCTGAGTCTGGACAGAGCGTCACTCTGACGTGTCGAGGTCCAACTAACAGTGACGCCATCTTGGCCGTGCAGTGGAGCAGAGCTGACCTGGAGTCAGAATATGTCCTTTTGTACCAGGATGAGCAGCTGGTTCCAGACAACCAGCATCTATTTTTTGTGAACCGGGTGGATCTACAGGACAGACAGATGAAGGATGGAGACGCGTCTTTGGTTCTGAAGGATGTGGCGGTTGATGATGCAGGAACATACGAGTGTCGCGTCTTCAAGAGAGGAACAAAGCGCGGGGGGGCTGCGCACCCCATCAGTGTAATCGACCTCAATGTTGTTCTTCCAGGTGAGTGAGGAAAATCATTTTGTGAGCAAACGTCCTGACAGATAAAGTTTACAGAGATTTCTTTATTAATTAACAGATTTGTTGTGTAATTATTGTTTTCACCACAAAAATGGTGAAAAAAAAACATCTGCAAATATTAAATCTTGACCAAAATTGTTAAAATTACAGAAAAAATGTAATGAATTTAAACAATAAATGTTAAATGCCTGTGAAATTACAGGTTTGTATCATTAAAAGTACATTTTTTTTTACCTTTTAAAAAGTTTGTAATGCTAAAATATCAAAATATTTTTGTAATTATTTGGTTTGTTTTAATATAAATTATCAGTAAGACGTGAAAGGCTTAAATCAGCAGCCAGTCAGAGATATGCAAGGAATCAAATTTAGATTTTGGCTGGAGCCTGTTCCAGCTGTCAGAGGGCGAGAGGCAGGGTGCACCTGTACAGGTGACCAGCCTGTCGCAACCATTCACACCTGTGGGCAATTTAGAGTGACCAATTAACCTAATCCCAGTAAGTGCAGGTCTTTGGACTGTGGGAGGAAACCGGAGTAGCCAGGAAAACCCACGCAGACGCAGGGAGAACATGTAAACTCCACACCGAGAGGCCCGGGCCGAGGTGGAATCGAACCCAGGCCTCCCAGATGTTATTCTAACTGTGAGGCAGCAGCGCGGACCACCTGGACCTGCAGGACTCTTTGCTGCTGCTTTGTCTGAAGGATTCTGCTCTGACAGCTGATCTTTCCTCTGCAGGCGAAACACCTGAAAACGTGTTGCAAAGAGAAGACGCTGATGGAAGCACTGAAGGTGTTGAACATGTTGGAAGTCCGACTGCCCCGCTGGTTATTGTTGCTGCTGCTGTCACTGTTGTTGCTGCTGCTGCTTTGTTAGTGCTGCTCTTTAAAAGACATAAGAAGCAGCATCTGGCCAAACCTTCTGCTGAGGAAGAATCTGCTCTGAAACATCCTGCTGACGGAGCAGAAATGTGAAAGCTTTGTTCAACCTTCCATACTAAATACTAATTAATTATTCATTAACACTTATACCTTGCCTATTTAAAACTAGTCTGTGCATTCAAAGCAGTGGTAGGAAGCCTTGCACATGCAGAAATGACACCACATGTGACTTATGGGCATCCCAGATCCTCTTAAGATCCTTTTTAATCTCAGATCAGGAAAAAAAAATGATTTGCTGGATGATTTTCTTACAGTGTGGGTGTTTGTGATTGCAGATGCAAAGAACAAACACCAACAGATGTGATGTGCTCATATTTATACAGCATGTACTATTCCTTAATTAAGTTACGCTCATATTATGATTAAAAAAACATGAATTGAAGTCAAACATTAAAAGCAAACATTATTAAAACTATAAATGGGGAAAGCTACTGTGGAAACTAAGCTGGAAAAAGATAAATTATTATAAAAAGTTATGAAAAAACCCTGTAATACTTCAGACTGACGCTCAAAATGGTGATTCGTGTTATTCTGATTATAAGACCTGTTGCATTGTCCAATAATTTTTGTACTAATGTCATCAGAAGTCTGTTTGATGCTTTATTATCCAGTTTAATGTGCAAACCATGATGGTGAATACAGATGTTGCTGTTTCCTGTTTCCTGTGATATAAAGTGTAATTTTGTAATCCGTACACGGGATTATACTGCACAATGAAGAAATCATGGTAAATGGTGTAAAGACGCGTGTTTTGCCTTCAAATTTTTTAAAGAAAAACTTGAAATAAAAATATTTAAGATACATGAGAAACAATGCTGACACACATTTGCTAATTCCATCCAGATGTTAACGTTAAGTGATTAAATGCTGATATTAGAGGAGATTGATTATATTGAAGCCTTATTTTCAGATTTTTGAGTCTGTTTTTTAGAAACAACAAAAGAAAAAGATTCATTTTCTTAGTTTTAATTGATTGATATGATTAAATGTTGACATTAAAAGCATAAATTGACGTGGCCGCCAACATTCCACCACCTTCGCCCATGAGCTTTGCGGATGAATGGAGCGTAACCTGGGAAATCTTCAGGGCTGAATTTGAGGACTACGTCTTGGTCACCGGTCTTACTGATAGGCCAGGTGATGTTCAAGCTGCAATGCTGCAAACTGTGCTGGGAAGTGAATGCAGGCATGTTTACCATCACGGTCTGAACCTCATGGACGAGCAGCGAAATGACCCTAAAGCAATACTGGATGCACTGGAGCAGTTCTTCAAGCCTGCCAAGAACGTGATCTATGAGAGGTATGTGTTCGCAAGACGATGGAAAATTGATTGACAATTTTGTCACTAGACTAAGAGAAAAAGCGGCCACATGTGACTACAGTCAGTTGAGGGACTAAATGATCCGCAATAAGATCGTACTGGGAATAAAAGGTGAGAGCACCAGACGCAGGCTATTAAGAGCCATCCAGTGTAAACTGGATGAGGACAGCAACCTCATGACCACTTTCTGGACCCCCTGGGTCAGGAAACGCTGGCTCAAGCTGCCTTTTGGAGGCCCCAGAGGTCTATCAACGCAAGCAGCATGAGCTCCTAGCTGGGCTGAATGGGGTGGAGCCAATTGCAGATGACATTTTGGTCATGGGGTGTGGGGACACTGAAGACATGGCAGAAAGAGATCATGACAACAACCTCCGGGCACTGATGGAGTGTTGCAGAAAGTGAAATTGCAGCTTAAAAAGTTCAAAGTAGTGGAGGTCCGCTTCCACGGGCACATTTTGTCAACCGCTGGCTTAAAGCCTTGGCCCTGAGAAAGTGAAGGCCATCATTGACATGCCAAACCCTTCAGATGTGAAAGGTGTACAACGTCTGGTAGGCTTTTCTAACTACTTAGCAAAGTTCATACCACACCTGTCAGATGTCTGTGAGCCACTGCGACGCCTTCTGGACAAAGACACCACATGGCACTGGCTTCCCAAGCATGACACGGCAGTACTGGCGCTGAAATCACTGGCTACATCTATGCCAGTGTTGCGCTATTATGATGTGACCCAACCTGTCATGGTACAAAGCGACTCCAGCCAAAGTGGCCTCGGGTGCTGCCTCATGCATGAGGCATGAAACCAGTTGCTTTCGCGTCGAGGGCCGCACTCCTACAGAGAGAAATTACGCGCAAATTGAAAAAGAATGGCTCAGCATAGTTTTTGCCTGCCAGAGACTTCATCACTACCTGTATGAACATGAGGTTGTTTTGGTCGAGACAGATCATAATCCACTGATTTTCATATTCAGTAAACCCCTTCTGAATGCACCCAAGAGGCTCCAGAGCATGCTTTTGATATCACAAAACTACAACCTGAAAGTTGTATACAAGCCAGGATCAGAAATGTTTAAAAGTGACACTCTGAGCAGAGCCGCGGCACCGTCTATGAACCTCACGCCATCTGCTTGCTGCAACAGGCACAATCTGACCTGCAATACATCAACCAGGCGGAATACTTAAATGTAAGCGAGCAATGACTTGAGCAGATCAGGCAGCACACCGACAGGGATGAATGGCTACAGTCTCTTAAAACCACAGTTATCACAGGCTGGCTGGAGTCAAAGGAATGCACGCCACTCAATATACAAGAATACTGACTTTTCTGATTTCTGGGAGATTGAGCTACTCCCAGACTTGTCAGCAGACACCATCATTAAACGCTGCAAGTCCCAGTTTGCGGAACACTGGCAGCCAGACAGTTATATCTGTTAATGGCCCACAGTTTGGTTCTCAATTCAAGCGATTTGCCTCTGATTGGGAATTTGACCATGTGACCTCCTCACAAAGGCACCCAAAAGAAAATGGCAAGGCAGAGTCAGCTATCAAAATAGCAAAAAACATCCTGCGTAGGCCAGCAAGAGATGGAGCTGATCCGTGGAAGGCACGACGTCTTATGTCAAAGAAGCTCAAGACCTCTATTCCTGTCACAAACAAGCTACTAGAGCCATCTGTGGTGGTGGGTGTCACAGAGAAGTTGCGCCATCGGCGTCAGCTCGCAAAGTCCTTTTATGACTGAACGGCTAGGGACTTGCCAGAATTGGAGATAGGAGAGACAATCAGGATGAAGTTGGCCGTTGGAAAATCGGCACCTGTCTTTGCCAGGTTGCACCGCGCTCCTACCTGGTGGACATTGATGACACTCTTTACCGCCGCAACAGAATAGACCTCAGGGTAGCAGAGCCCACGGTGTCAGTAGATTGGGATGGGCCTGAACCCCTGCACACACCTACACCAGAGGGTCACTGAAACCCCCCGCACCAACAGTGATGCTAAGCCCTGTGAGGTCCATGTCTGAGGCTTCTGCAGATGCTGGGAAGCAAGCACCTCTCCACAGCGGCACTTACACCAAATCAGGGCGACTATCTAAACCTCCTGAGAGACTCAATCTATAAACTGTAATGCGTCATGGGTATACTGTTGGGTTATTTACAGTATACCTACATGTATGTTATCTCATACTACCAGTCAAAATGCTAGGACAAAAGGGGTGAGAGTAATGTAATTTACTCCCAATGTTTCAGTTGTTACCCAGGTTTGGTTGTTATGGCCTGAAGAGTTCACTTAGTTCAAGCACTACGGAGTTACAGTAAGGCTTTCTTCTTTTAATGATTTGCTGTCTTTTCAGTTTTGTAAAGGAGGATGTTACGGGGCTTCGGTAGTCAACTGGTTTTATTTTGTTAGTCACAATCCCCGGAAGTAGGACCTGTCAGAGATCATTTGCTAAATACATGCTCAAACTGGAAACTCACATTGAGTATTTATTGAATGCTGCATCGTAACACTGTGCAATACCTGCATCTCTGAGCAATATTTATATTATTCATACTGAACAATATCTATTACCCTATAATGTGCAATATTCATTCATCAAGATGCATGATGACTGACAGGAGCCCACAGGAAGTGACACGTACAAGAAGTCAGAGGTCACTCAAAAAATAAAAAATAAAAAAATAGACCTCCCAAAATAAAAATACAGAAAACAAATACATTTGCATGAAAAATAATAACACAACCAATACAAATAAATCTTAAAATTTTAAACACACTCATTACATTTATATGTATATACTTATCTAGTTTTTTTTATTTTTATACATTTTATACATCCTTTTTATCCGGTTATAAAAGTTCCAGGATGGTTTTAAGGTGACGGATTCATGATCCGTTTGTTGGTGATCAGCTCTGAAATTCGGAGCCTTTCAGTAACTTCAGTTCCTTTGTTATCGCGCACGAGTTTATGGCCCCACCCCTCACAGGGTAACTTGGAAGAACAAAAACAATCACAACGCGCTGCTGTAAACAACCTGCTGTCACTCTCGGACACTTAAAGCTTTATTTAAAAACTCGTCCGGATTTAAACTCGGATGTTCGGCTCTCCTCGGGAATCCCGGCATCCTTTGGATATTTAGGAAACTTTGAAGAGTCGCATCAGCAGAACAATGAGGCGGAAATGGCTGCAGGAGCTGAGCTGCACTGCCTGTTTCTGCAGGTGAGCTTTGACTTGTTCTGAATCCAGCAGACTCTAATGAGAGTTTTGCTCATATTTATCATGTAAACTGGCCTTTAATAATCAAATTAGGCTTCCAGCTCTCACTGCAGATGCACATTTACTGACACAGTTCTGCAACCACGGAGCGGGTTCAATGTGTTTAATTTGCTTTCGATGGGTCTGCAAAGCCTAAAAGTGCAGAGACGGTTTGAGGAGGATGCTCAAAGACTTCCTGTGCAGGATTTTTGAGTGTGCGCTCACATGAAAGGGTCAGTTTTTCTGCTCTGCGCATAACCGAATAATGCGCAGATACAGTATCAGAGATCCGCGGATCGAGCCTGAAAAGAAAATGTGGCACTAATGTTGCAAATAAGACAAGAAAGCGGAGCTGCAGGGAACTGTTTATATCGTGAAGGATCGAGTTCATGTAGTAATCGCAGCACTCTGTGCGCACATCGTACTTATTGCCGCTTATTGCAGACGCACTTCAGCGCTCGGAAGCGGCAAACCTGCTACTGCAGGCTGATCAGTGCGTTCAGGTCTGACTCTGAGTCAGTCTGAGGACAGAGTCAAGCCAAACAGACGCGAGTTTTACTGGCTGAACATTATTAATGATAAAATGTACCTCAGCAGTTCCTAATCGGTGTTTTATCAGCTGCGTTTGCAGCGACGCTAAAGCGCCTCAGCAGCATCAGAACCGAACAAACACATTTCTGCTTCACCAGCTGGATACATGCAACCTGCAGAGAGACAGTGCTGTGACTCAATAAAAAAAAAGCAGGTTTCCACAGCGTGAAGCTCGGCTTGACGCTCTCAATAATTCCCTCGTTGTCATCAATATCCATAAAAGAAGAAATCCACAGGAGCACTTGGTAACATTTAAAAACGTTTATTTAAACTTAAAGCACAAAAATGGGGGTACAAAACATTCACAAAGTTGTTGGTTAATCATCCATCATATCCAAAAGCATAAACCAGAGAGCGAGAGGTCAAAAAGCCCATCAGACTCTTGCAGGCTCCCACACATTAGAAATACCACATAAATTACATTTTTATCCGCCTTAAACGATTCAAATGCCTTTTAAGAGTTTAACTTATTACAGCAACACACAAATAATCTAAAATACCTGTAGTTTTATTTTTATTGCTCAATGCAATCTGCATTTCACCGTCGTGCAATGATAATGTTTAATAATGTTAACATGCTGGATCTCTATACTAATGCGGTCTGGGTGATGTGTTAGAAATGAAAGGAGCCACATCGTTTGATGGAAATAAAAATGATCAACAGAAGGCTGAATTCAAACACATCCCGAATATTAAAGTACAAAAATTATGCGGCAGGATAGAAATTTCATTGCAGCAACTCAAAGTCCTACTCAGTGGTTTGTGTGGCCTCCACATGCTTGTATGCATGCCTGACAGCATCTGGGCTCCAAATGAGATGACAGATGGTGTCCCGAGGGATCTCCTCCCAGACCTGGACCAGGAGCTCACTGAACTCCTGGACAGCCTGAGGCGTGACCTGGCAGCATCAGAGGGACTGACACACAATGACCCAGAGGTGACCTGTTGGATTTAGGTCAGACAAACTTTACAGGTGGGCTGCGTTTGTTATGTTAGTAAGGGACTGTTTAACAAGTTACAGTATCCAACATATTCACCCAGCAGTCCCTCCATCCATCCATTATTTTCAGCTTATCCGGGGCCGGGTCGCGGGGGCAGCAGAGAAGCGCAGACTTCTCTCTCCCCAGCCACCTCCTCCAGCTCATCAGGAGGGACCCCAAGGCGTTCCCAGGCCATCTGAGAGATATAATCTCTCCAGCATGTCCTGGGTCTACCCCAGGGCCTCCTTCCGGTGGGACATGCCCGGAACACCTCACCCAAGAGGCAGCCAGGAGGCATCCTAATCAGATGCCCGAGCCACCTCAACTGGCTCCTTTCAATGTGGAGGAGCAGCGGCTCTACGCTGAGCCCCTCCTAGATGGCTGCACTCCTCGCCTTATCTCTAAGGGAGAGGCCAGCCACCCTTCGAAGGAAACTTATTTCTGACACTTGTATTCGCGATCTTATTCTTTCGGTCACTACCCAAAGCTCGTGACCATAGGTGAGGGTGGGAACGTAGATCGACCGGTAAATCGACGGCTTCGGTTTCACTCTCAGCTCCAGAACCAGAACCACCGTGATGACAGAAACTCTGACTTTAAGCTCGATAATCCATTAAACATACTTTTTGGCCGCTCTCATACCGAAACTGTCAGCATTGTTGGCCACCTTTTTTCTTTCTTTCACACCTCTATTGTTCCTGTAACCGTTGCAAACTTTCCATAAACCGATGCGTAGAAACAAAAACAAGATGAAGGTGCGGTACGCATGCATCTTTCACACTCATACCCACACACCCTATATACCCGAGGGCTGCATTTTCTCACCTCTTGTTGCAACAGCTTCGCTGCTCAATTTCTCAGCAGCTCAAAATGCGGTGGTCACACCTGAGTGATGCTGTCAGAACAAAAGATAAAGAAACAAAAAGGCTGAAAACAAAGAGGCACTGCGACCTCACTGACACTGTCAGAGAGAAGTTTCCTGATTACCTCCTTCCCTGGACAAACATCTCTCTAAAAAAAAATCACCAGTAATTAAAAAAACGACTATAATCGACATTCGCTATCAACTATTTTTATTGTCGATTATTGTGGACAATGTCGACTAATCGTTTCAGCCCTATTGAGCAGTTCTGTGATTCAGCCTTCCTCTGAACACACTCCTCTGCTTCATTACGCTGGTGTGTGTAATGGCTGACTGTCATTGTCCATGATAGAGAGCAGTGTGTCCTTCTCTCTGCCACTGCAGTCAGAGTCCAGCTTCCCTCTGACCTCTGACCCAGCCCGCCTGACCAACTTATCCAGCCTCAGTGTGTCTCTCTTCCTGATGTTGCCCAGCACATCACTGCATAGAAGAGGATGCTGGCAGCTATCGATCGGTAGAACATCTGCAGGAGTTTTCTGCAGATGTTGAAGGACCTCCAAAAGCTGGCTCTGCCCCTTCCAGTGTGTCTCTGCACATCGACCAGTCCAGTTTGTCATCCAGCTGCAGACCGAGGTACTTGTAGGTCCTCACCATCTCCATGTCAATCCTCCCAATGGAGACTGGCTGTGGGGGTAATCCAGACCTCCGTAAGTCCACCACCGTCTCCTTAGTTTTGGACGTGTGCAGCAGCAGTAGGTTCAGTTGGCACCAATCCACAAATTCGTCCACCTCCTGTCCACTCCTGACAT
>VUQJ01000017.1:0-11438 GCA_015108635.1 Andinoacara biseriatus
GATTAGGCTTAAAACTTTCCTTTTTGATCGAGCTTATAGTTAGGGCTGGATCAGGTGATCCTGAACCATCCCTTAGTTATGCTGCTATAGGCCTAGCCTGCTGGGGGGGTTCCCATAATGCACTGCTTCTCTTTACTCTATTCATACTTCACTCTGTGTTTAATCATTCTCTGTGTCTCTTCCACAGCATGTTTTCTGTCCTCTCTCTCTCCCCTCAGCCCCAACCGGTCGCGGCAGATGACTGCCCCTCCCTGAGCCTGGTTCTGCTGGAGGTTTCTTCCTGTTAAAAGGGAGTTTTTCCTTCCCACCGTCGCCAAGTGCTTGCTCATAGGGGGTCGTTTGACTGTTGGGTTTTTCTCTGCAGTATTGTTGGGTCTTTACCTTATAATACAACGCGCCTTGAGGCAACTGCTTGTTGTGAATTGGCGCTGTATAAATAAAATTGAATTGAATTGAATTGAATTGAAAATGGGAAATCCAGCTACTTATTGAAACATGTGAAATCATTCATAGAAATACAGCATATAAAGTTTGTACAATTCTAATGAGCGTCAAAGTCAATGTGACCACCTTTATTCTTCAACACAGCCTGAACTCTGTGAGGCAGCTTTCTTGTTATTTCTTTAAGAAGTCTTCAGGAAGAGTTCCTCGGGCTTCTTGAAGGACATTCAGAGCTCTTCTTTGGATGCTGCTGCCTTTTCTGTTCTCTGTCAACATGATCAACTGCTTGAATAATGTTGAGGTTCGGGTTCTGGGGAGGCCAATCCATGACTGATAGTGTTTCAATGCTTTCACTTCATTGGCAGTGTGTTTGGGACCATTGTCATGCTGAAACAGGAAGTTGTTGCTAATCAGATGCTTTCCAGATGATATTGCGTGGTGGATCACATGGTATTTGATGGTACTTTTCTGCATTCATACAAGATCTCCAACACCATTGGCTGAAATGCAGCCCAGAAACATGACAGTTCAACCTATAAATTATGTGCTCTTTATTTACTATGTTCGTCACTTATTTGTTTATTGAGGGGTTTTTTGCATAGAGATTTCATTAGTACAGGAGTGTACAGAGGCACTGATGATGGATAACGACATCTGTCAGACATTAGGCAGCCGTGTTTGCCACGTGTTCGGAGCTTTTAAAGTCTGAGATGCTTTTAATATTTAACACGGGTCACGCTTCTTGGCACTGCGGTCAGAAAAATGATCATTTCTGGAGGCTGTTATTCACAGTAGTTTTTAAATCAGAGCACAGTTTTTTTGTGTGTGCGTGCGTGCGTGCGTGTGTGTGTGTGCTGTAATCAGGAAGATGCAGGGCTGGAGATGGAGCACAGCAGGCTGTACTGCTGAGAGCAGAAATAGTGCTTTTACTCTTGCTGCTCCAAAACCAACTCATTCGTACGTGCATGCGTGCATGTGTGTGTGTGTGTGTGTGTGTGTGTGTGGTGTATATGCGTGTCCATTCAGCACATGCATTTGCGGGCATATATCTCAGTCTGCAGAAGACTAATAATTCCATCTACAACATTTATCACCTTGTGCACCTTACAGGTCTGTAGGTCATGCTTTTAAATCAGAGTGTCACACCATCTCATTTCCGTTTCTGTTCTCGTTCTGTCTGAGTGGATAGCATGGCAAAAAAAAACAGCAAAGTGTTATTATGCAAATCCCTCAAATGAATGTCTTTGTTTTGGGAAAGAAAGAAAGAAAGAGAAAGCCAAGAACAAGAGAGAGATAACGATGCTTTTGAAGAGATGAAAAGCAGAATGCTAATTCTGAGTTGCCTTCAGAGACCCACACAGGGAGACAATGCTTTAGATTTAGTTTGGCTTTTTTCTTAATGAGTCTTACCTTCTTTGTGTTTGTGTTGCATTCTCTCAAGGTTGCCAAGTCCCTATCTATTGTATGTGTTTACACGGTGTAAGCACAGAATTTCATTGGCCATACTTTATACAGTCTCCCTGCAGGTGCGTGCATTTGTGTGATCATCTTCAATACTTGTCCATTTATTTCCCATCTGTCTTTGTTACAGAGTAGCAAAGTTGAAATGGGAAATGGACACTATGCAGGTGTCTGCATTGTTGACCGCAGCCTGCTTAGAGCCTTGTTGATGATGATTGCGGTTAATCTGCCTACGTGGAGCAACATGGTGCCAGAGTTGCAAGTATAATTATACTGTATGAGAGATGAAGAGACAGCCTATTTATAACTGATCGCTAGCTGTCTCTAGTGGAGTGACTGGTGCTCTAGTGGAGAGGCTGGGGTTGGTGGAGAAGTGGCTTGCTCTTAAGAAGAGAGGCTGTGGTTGGTTTGCAGTTTTATATATGTTTCTGTCTGATATTTATACTTAATTTCATAATATTGTGCTGAGACTGTTTAATATTCCTGCAAACACAATTATACAGTACTTGAAGATATACTATGCAACTTTTGCTCAACCCAACATAGAAATAACTGTGCCATTCTTGTGTTGAGTCTGTGTACTTATATTATCTAAAAAGTTTCCAACAATTTTACAACCCAGAGATGCAACAATTAATCTTACGGCACTTCTAAAGCTCACTACTAAATATGTGTATTTTCCAAACTTTTAAACAGTATAAACTGGCTAAATTCTATACATGTGTTGCTCTTGTTTCTTGCCCAATTAACACTTAATTGCTATATTCTGTTAATGCTTTCAGTCTCACTGTAGAAAAACAGTGGTTGGAGACCACGGCACCACCAAACTTATTGCAACTGTGTGCAATGAAATTGTGTTCTTGTTGCCTTTGAAAGGGTTGCGTCGAAGTAACGGACCAGGCCTCATAAATTTGAAACATAAAATTAGAAATACAAATAGTGACATACTGTAGTTGCTGCAGTGATTTAACTGCAAATTGATACAGGCACTCTGCAATGATGCCTTTATATAGGAATATAACTAGTATACGGCCAGTTGGCAACCAGCTGAGTCTACTACAAAGAAACGGGTCAGAGACAAGTTGCACTCATCCATGCAGACTAAGATTGATTGCAATGTGTTGGCAATCTGTCTGCATTTATGGCAGTTATTTGCAGACCTTTGCCAGTCTGAGAGTGATTGCAGTCAGTCGGCCACAACTGCTCTACCACCTGAGCGGCTCTGGCTAAGTTAGTAGAGCAGATCATCTACCGAGTGAAAGGTCAGTGGATCGATCTCCCAGCTCCTCCTGTCCACATGTCGAAGTATCCCTTAGCAAGATACTGAATCCCAAGTTGCCCCCCATCCATCCATGTGAGTGAATGTTAGAAAACATGCTTTGGCACAGACAAAAACCCTGTGTGAGTCTGTATCTGATTGTGTGAGTGAGACTTGTATTATAAAGTGCTTTGAATATAAAGTTGCTATAAAATTACCAGCCCATTTACATTTTTCCCAGTCAGACCACGACTGTTAGGAGACAGGTTGACTCCCATCAGGGGTTCTCTACAGTCACCTTTCCATTGTGACCACTTCGTTGGTGCGAAGCAAAAGAATCGATGCAATCGCAGGGCACCCACTGATTTTGTCATAGTTACGAGGACATTCCCATCATATTTTTACACTTGATTTTTACTCTTCATTAAGCCCAAGCAAAGTAATTATTCTCTAACTTTGCTGTTTTCTTATGTCTCATAGGTACTACAGCGCCACCATTCTGCAGATGTCAGGAGTGCGGGATGACAGGTTGGCAATCTGGCTGGCCGGACTCACAACCCTCACCAACTTCCTGTTTACTCTGCTGGGAGTGTGGCTGGTGGAGAGAGTGGGGCGTAGGAAGCTCACCTTAGGCAGTATAATAGGTGAGCCAGACTGAAAGAATATTAACTGTAATTTTTGTTTGATTTACTCCCACTGATCATCTAACAGGTGTAAGGGAAAAACATTAATACATATCTTTTATTTTGGACAGGCACATGTTTGAGTTTGAGTCTGTTGGCCATCGGTTTCCTAATTTCTGCAGAGCACAGTCCTCCTGTCACCTACCACCCATTAGAGCCCGCCATGGCCAACTCCACCTGTTCCAAGTACCAGTGAGTACATTATCTACACACCCACAGTGGTTTGGGACTGCGTCTTGCAGTATGCAGTGTTACTACATTGACAAACTCTAGTTTTGGTCCTTCTCCAACAAGAAGTTATTTTTTCTTTTCCACGTTTATTGTGCTTGTTCCACCATTCACCATTTTAGCTCGCAGAAGAAGTTGCAGAGCATAAAAAACACTATTTTCTTCCTGTTTTTGTAGAGCAATAAAGATCATTTTTCCACAGGATTTTATACAGCGGTAGACAGAATCTCATCAAAACTGAGTCTTGTAGGGAACAAGTCTAAACGTTAATCTATTGTGTAATTACTCTATAGCCATTACACCAAACTGCAATCAAGATTTTCTCCACAATGCTGGTATTGCATATAAAATAATCATAATGATGGTCTTCATTTCTGTTGTTAATCTTCCTCTATTTTTTTGGAAACAGCAACAAATGTGGGCATAAAAGCCGTGCTGTGAAGTTTCCGGCGCACAGTTTTTGTGCTGATGCCAGAAGAGATTTGGAAGTCTGCAGTCACTGAGTCAGCAGAACTTTTACACACGGAATGCCTCAGCAAGTGGTGACCCGCTCTGTAACTTTACGTCGGTGTGGTTCCTACATGGTCCACTCTGCAATAATACCACTTACAGCTGATCATGGAATATCTAGGAGGGAAGAAATTTGACAAACTGGCTTGTTGTTACTGTGGCAATACAATACCACACTTGGATTCACTGAGCTCTTTAGAACGACCCATTCTTTCACAAATGGTTGCAAATGTAGACTGCATGGCTAGGTGCTTGATTTTCTACATGTGTGGCAATGGGACTGAAAACACCTGAATTAAAAGATTAAGACATGTAGACCAATACTTTTGTCCATATGGGGCAGATTTATGACCAATAAAATAAAACATTGGTGTTTACAGGTTTTATATAATAATTTGGAGATATCACATTGCTGCTTTAGGCCCCTAAGAAGTTTTTGAAAAACTCTTAAAATGCAAAGCACACAGAAGGGCCTAGATCACAGAGGCTCTCGGGAGCCATTATTCTTTCCTTCCATCCATTTGCACATCCATCAGTCCATCCATTCATCCATTTGGGATCACGGGAGCAGTCTAAGCAGAGATGCCCAGATCTCCCTGTCCCCGGCCAAGTCCTCAAGTGCTCATAGAGGAGGCGGTTTGGGAGAGCCATTTTCAAGCAACAGGCATAATTTCTCCTCCCACTTAGACATAACTAAAGGACTTCACCTAACTGGTGTCCCAGGAGGGAGCCATCCTTGTCAGATGCCCGAACTATGTGACTGCAAGTAGTGGCTGTGCTCGCTTTCATGCTCCGCTTTCTCTTCACCACATCAGACCGGTACAGCATCCCTGTGACTGCTTCCTTCTAGCTTCCTTCATGTAAAAGAACCCAAGACACCTGAACTCCTCGAACCCATTGTTGATTCACTGCCTGTTCAGCTTGTGACAGTTTTTTTTTTTAGCATTAAGTGACTTGTCCTTTTATTAAATTTTGCAGGGAAACATTCAGCAGCTGTGACATTTGGCTCATTCTCAGATCATCCGTTGACACCGAGAACCTCTGAACAGGGTGACGATCCAACCAATAGCTGCTCAGTCGTCATTACCGCATTAATGCATGACTGCTTAAGCATCGGACCACACCAATCTTCAAATTTGGCCTTTATTTTGATCTCAATTAAATGTAAAAATCTTCTGTCACGTGTTCTTCTAACTGGAATTTGCGTAGTTGTGACTTGCAAGAAGAAAATCTGACAATTTTGGGGTGTTACTACTATAGTAAGTGTCTCCCGGACCAAAAGACACGTACATGATGCAAAAAGTACCAGCTACACTATCACAGCTGATACTGAGTGCTGTTATTTCTGCTCAGGATGTGAGGAGTAGGTGTGACTTTAGACCTCGGTGTCCCTCTGAATTACTCCTACTGATCATCTAACAGATATGAGGGATAATACAGCTATACTACATTCAGGTGTCTTCTGAGGATTACCTTTTGTGACAATGTGTAGATGAAAACACAAGGTGGTAAATTTGTTTGGTATTATAGCATAGCATAAAATGGTAAATAAGAACCAAAAAAAAATGGGTGCTGGCATGAGAAAACTACCGTTGACCTTGGAGCACTTCTGTTCTTAGTAAAAGCACTTAGAATTGAGCAATTTCAGAGTATAAATTCAGGGTGCAGCAGAGGACACTAAGTGGTGGACAGTGAATAAAACTCTCCTAAAAGGATTTTGGTGTTGAAGTTCTTGCAGTATTTCACACACACACATTAATACAGATCTACATTTTTCAGAGGTCAAAGTCAGGGCTGGCATGAAGTCACTTGTAACTTGTCATCAAATATTTTTAATTAATTGAAAAATGTAATAATAAACATTTCATTGCCCAACATCTGTCACTCCCATTTCACGTGACTGTCCCCGGCAGCAGCAAAAAGCAGACGCACACACAGAGCTTGCTTTCGAATGAATGTTGCATTTTGCTCTCACTTGCGCAGACACGAGATGAAGCTCGTGTGTAACAGCAGTCTTTCATCACAACGTCAGACAGTCTAATGCACTCGCTGTCCACTGATCGCACGCTATAACCCACACCGCCACACACACGCAGGGATAATTGGGAGAGATGAGTGCTTTTACCACACTAGAATGGCTTCACTGCATTCACTTTGCTTCCTATGAACCCACACGCATCCCTTCACTGACCACAGCAGCATCAGCAGAGCACCGGGACCATCAGTGGCCTCCCGGGTGTATTGATGATGGGATGTCCCATTTAAAGATGTATTCTTAAGGTGGAGCTGTGTTCAAACTCAAGAGTAACTTGAGTTCGGCCGTCAGGTGGTAGAGTCGGTAGGCCACTGATTCCAGAGGTGAAGGTCCTGATAGAAGGCACTATCTAAGGTTCAATGGGAGCTATTATAGAGATATATTTTTTACTGATAGGGATTTTTAGATGACCTTGCCCATCAAAAGAAAACTGAACTGTAGACAAAGGATTAGATTGTGGCCGATTTGAATGAATAATAAATGAGGTAAAACTGTAGAACCTGAAAAAGACGTTTGGTAAAATTTACATCTTAGTCTCCTGAAAAGTTCTCTCTGCACTGAGGAAGCACCGTCTCGCTGTATAATACAACAGCTTCAATGCTGAACATGGTTAAGGTCTCAAATAATGAGGTCAGTGTAGTACGTGCGAGTAATCCTGTGAGCTCAGACTGCTCTTAAGCCTTGGTTTCAGATAGGTTTTTCCTACTCTTGGCCCCGTGTGACGTCAAAGCTATTAAATATCTTTTAAGACAGTCTTTTTTAGGCACATAGCCCTGGCAGTGAGCACAGAGGATCCAACCCACTTGGTATAAAAATCTTCTGTTGTGAGGGGCAACCAATCAGAGAAAAGCTGGCTATGAGGCAGGGAGAAGAAGCTAAAACTGCTTAAACAATAGATGAACTGAGGAGTTGCATAAAGGCCCAGAATAAGATAAATTTGGGGTTCTTTGAGCTGAATCCAACAATAAATATATAGAGTTAAACTATGCTACTAAAGTATAAACCATTTTTCTAGGGATTTGAAAAGAAATTACATTAAATTAAGTCTATGGAAAGCTGTTTTCTGTTATAGCTGCAAGTTGTCCAGTAGCAGAAGGCAGATACGTTTATTTTTTGGCTTACATCCTCAGCAGGTTGTCAGCATCCTACAGAGCAAAGCCAGAAAAAAAAAAACAATATTTAGAAGTAAAGGAATGTGATTACAAGCTGCAGTTTGATTGATTGTCTTCAAAGAAATTACAAGTAATGCGTGTTGTGTCTGCTGTTTGGTGTGCAGGGCGTGCGAGCCGTGCATGCTGGATCCTGGATGTGGCTTCTGTTACCGTGAGAATGGCTCGGCACTCCTTACCTCCTCCTGTGTGCCAGTCAATAAGGCCTCCACTGAGCACGCAGCATGGGGCAGGTGAGTCACAGGATGCAAAGTGAATATGTGGAAGTGAATTAGGGTGCAGTGAAATAACAGATTTCACCTTTAACTGCCACCCAGTTTCAAGAGGGGCTTGCAAAGACTAACAGATATGCCCTCTTACAGATGCTCCAACTCCACCCTGATGAGAGATCACACCTACTGGGCCTACAACTACTGTCCCACCTCCTTCTCCTGGCTGGTTTTACTGGGTCTGGTGCTCTACTTGGCTGCTTTTGCTCCAGGCAAGAGACTGAACCTTAATTTTTATTTTACCTGAGATCAACAACGAAGCTGCTTTTGGGGGAAAAAAGAATCATGAGCAATAAACAGAAAAAATAGGAAAAAAGTCAAACGAACATATAAATTCTGCCAAAGCTGAGCCTCTCTGTGTTGGACTTGTGGCTGCAGATGTGTTTGCCTGAGTGCTCACCAGCGTTAACAGGATCCATTATAATCCTAACAGCCCATCAGCTGCTGTCCAAATCCCGAGTCTGTGTACTGTTCACTGTTTACAGTCCAACTAGGAATGCAGATCAATTTAAGAAAGCAAATAAAAAGATAAATCATAATCTCATAGTCAGACAACAGGCAGTAGTTACAAAGCTGTATTTTGGCATTTTTTTTATTTTGTTTTCCACATGGACTGTTTATCTGTACGCAGCCAAAGCCTGCATAAATGTGGTTGGTCAGTACGACTCAGCCTACAAATGGAATCAGACGCTTCCAGTACCAAATATCTGGTTCCTTGTCTATATAAGCTGCATATTCATAGAGATGTCTCACACTGTAATACGTCTGAAAATTATCAAATAAATTGGACACTGTATTATGAAGTGCTACTTTTTTTGTTTTTCTCCATCTGCCTCCCTGATGAAGATGTAGAAATCTCCATCTCCTGATCAAATGGTCCCACAGTTAATTCTCACTTCTTTATCCCAGGTATGGGTCCGATGCCGTGGACCATCAACTCTGAGATCTATCCTCTGTGGGCAAGGAGCACAGGGAACGCCTGCGCTGCAGGAGTCAACTGGACCTTCAACATTCTGGTGTCACTTACCTTCCTCCACCTGGCTCAGTACATCACCTACTATGGTCAGTTTCTGTGTGGGAAATTGTAAGCAAATCAATTGTTGGAGATTTTATTCTTTATTCGGCTCTGTCCATTGAAACGCACCCGGTAGATCTTCTGTTTTCATCAAGGCCAGTAGGGACAGAACTGATACCTGCCTTACATCCCTCATCAGTCACAACAGCAGGTTTCCCCTCAGACAGGAAGGAGCTGACCTTTTGCTGAGTTGGCAATCAATCAGTCAGGGGTGATTGTAGAGGCATCCTGAGATCCACTGGGTTAATTATCAATTTTGACTCATTCACGAATTCATCTACTTGGTAGGAATCACCAAAACCGAGGCAAATAATATCAAAGCTGGGCAAACATAAGCTGTTGCCATAAAAATGGTTAAATCGGCTTAATGCACACTTGGCTGTAACACAAAAGTGTCGCTGTGCTCTGATAAGAATAATATACGGACCACAGTTGTTACAAAATCTCATTAAGCCTGTGTCACTCTTTTTGAATGAATGCGTATTTTCCATTTGTAAACCAGTTATTTACTTCCCGTTAACCCTGCTATAATGACAAGCTCCACATTTATCATATGGTGACCAACAGTCTAAAAGCAATGTGGCAAAACATTTTCATTTTTCACCACACACACACACACACACACAAGCGTCCTTAGAAGTGCGTGGGCAGTCATCATCTAATATTAGCTGCCCGTAGGATCTGTTGTCGCTATTGGCATTTCTTTTTCTGGCCTTGAATGAGAACAAGCAAATCATTTTATAAGAAGTCTAAAGTTGTGCTATTGTGTTTCTCATAATGTGGGTGGCCGTCCTCGGTGACAGCGTGTTCTTTTGCTTTGTCTTCTCAGGAGCTTTCTTCCTGTACTCCAGCATGGCCCTGCTGGGTTTTGCCTTCACATATGGCTGCCTGCCAGAAACCAAATCGCGGCGTCTGGAGGAGATCGAGGCGCTGTTCGAAAACCAGCTTTGTTCTTGCGGCGCCTCTGATTCAGATGAGGGGCGGCAGGTTGAGTACATCCGGGTCAAAGGTTCAAACTACCATCTATCGGACAATGACGCATCAGACGTAGACTAGAAAAGCTCGGGTGTTGCTGACCTCCCTCTGGGTGTTTCATTAGCCGTTTCACTGAAACATGCAGAGCGGATGGGTCTGTAATAGCTTTCTTTTTCTGTGATCTGAGGAGCTGCTGGTTTCCCTCAGTCAGAGGTTTGGGAATTACATTTCAGAAGACTGTGCTTCTATGAGTAACATGTATCAGTTCAGTTTCGGAGCAGTCAATTCAGGAAATCCCAATCAGCACTAATGCTTTAGCACGAATGTTTCCCTTCAGTTTATTCTCTAAATTCAGGGCTGAACTGGTTTCAGACCTGTTTAAGTCAGCAGCTGAATTTTCAACCATGTCCAACAACTATCTCAACGATAGAAGTCCACAACATTGCCTTCTTCACAGACAGAAGGCAAAGTGTAATACACACAACTCCAGTGTCTTTTTCATGGGTATGACTGTTTACCAGATACAAAGATACAAAATACGAGGGACTCAGCTCGTCCCTAATATTTTGTGATTTTATGATTTAGGCATGGTTTATCCCAGAGCATCGTGTCAGAATACAGTTACAGCTACCGTGAATAAAACCTTTGTTGACCGGACAGCAGCTCTTGTTGTTTGTCATTCGTACCATTATGCCTTTGGTGTCTGAGACGCGTTTCGCTGTCTCGTTGGTTCAGCTTGTAGCATAACACACTTTAATGTCAGTTCCTTGTGCTGATTGGTCTTCTGTTTGCAGTTTATATTTTTATGAAAAGCAGTCACCACTGAATGAACAGTATATCATTGCAGCTTAGCAAAACTTGTATTTGTCAGCGGGTGCCGAAACAAAACCACCGACCAACTCGGTAGCACCGAGGGGGACTGTGAGTCCTCGTGCTCGTGCTATGGTTTGTATATTTATTTATTTATTTAAAATGCTTTTGTTAATCCAGGTCAAGACGAATTAAAGCGTTTCTTTAGCGTTGTTTATTTTTCAATTTCAAATATGTTTTGCAAAACCCACCAAAACCCACCCTATGAACCGATGTTACGAACCCGCGTGCGTCATGAACTTTTGCTTGCCGTTCTTTCTGGCTATACCGTCTCCGTGATATCCAGCAAAGACAACCGGGCTGTTCTGTCTGTAGCTGTAACGCAAGCTTTAGTTTGACGACTGAGATTTTTAAGTGTTTCAATCTATCTGAACATGATAACATTAGTGCCTGTGTATTGTGAAGGTGCCTAACGGCCATTTTTCAGTCACCCCCCCCCCCCCCCCCCCCCCGCCCCTATCCTC
>VUQJ01000017.1:11458-23632 GCA_015108635.1 Andinoacara biseriatus
AAGGGCCCCCCCCCCCCTTTTTTTCCCCCCCCCCCCCCCCCCCCCGTGGGTCTACATGGCTTATTTTATTTTAATGTGCATATTTGCATTTCACCTGTAATGAAATTTTATTGGCTTTAATTTCATGTATTTTGAGTTGTGTCTTCCTTCCCAGCCTTATGTACAAATAGCCGAGCATATCATTTATGTAGTTCTTGTGTCAAAAGTTGAGGAGTAGGCTTTAGCGTAATTTGGCAATGTTGTTTTGTAAAAGTGTAAACTGTGTAAGGTTCCACCTCGTTATTTAAATACACGTAATTATCTGTGTAGCAAAACTGTTGGAAAGTAGACAACTGTGTGTTAAAACAAACAAAAAGGGGTCAATAAGGGGTTAAAAGGCTGCTGCTGTGCTTAGTGAACAGGTTTCTTATAGCAGGCACGCTGAAAAAAATTGTAAAAATCCATATTAATTTCTTATGTTTTTCCATATTTTTAAACCCACACTGAAGTTTACCGTTTGCAGAAATACAAACATCCATAAAAACAGATAAAGCACTGGCAGAAAATTTCCATGACATTTTCCATTTTTGTTTTGTTTTTTTCTTTTGAGCAGTGCAGTGGGTCCTAACCCATCATCGTTTATAGACTTTAATACATCATTTTAATAAGCTTCTCAAATATGAAGCTGACCATAAAATTCAGTGACCTGTTAAAAGTGTTTCCATCAAGTATTGTCGTCATTTTGGTGTTTTCGAGATGTCGCAGTGACACATGGACGCCTGTGGGAATAGCTGAGTTTAAAAAGTGAGTAATACCATATTCCTTCGATAAATGGTACGACATTAATGACATACTGTAGCACACAAGCACCCTCATGTGGAAAATCTACAACTGTTCAAGTATAACATCCTTATTTTCAAAAATATATATAGCTTTAAAAGGTCATATTAGCCTCTTTACTTTTGAGTCATTTAGTGTTATAATCATTGATCATTTATCAAAGCAAACACAAAGCATATATTTTGACTGATTCCTATTTATTGCAAAGAGTAATAACATCCACAGGCTAAAATCATAACATGAATTGTAATTAAAAATAAAGTCATACACAAAAACATGTAATTTGCTTTCAAAAAAAATAAACAAAACTACTATGAAGCACTTGCCAAAAGATGTGAAACAGCCAGTATATGGTCCTTTTTTCTTTTTTAAATAACTTTGGCTTTAGTCCTTCCAAAAATCAGGTGTAGAAATGCTATAATTCAAAAACACAAACGCATTCTTTTAACCGTTTGTTTCATTGGATCCGGGAGAGTTTTCTTAAAACGTCGCGAGCTGGTTTTGTACTGAAAGTATTGCTACACATAAAACACACAGAGTTACCTGTGCACGGCACAGACTGAGTAATGAAAACTTGTGTCTACCAAATATTTACTGTGATTGTTTTAGGCTGCACCGGGGTCAGAGGTCAGCGGTGGTCAGCCCTTAACCTCCGGTTGTGTTAACACTGTCCTCTACTGCGGTTGGGGGCATTAAATGTGTACTTATCAGTAAAATGGTTGCATTTTTTTCTATGTGAACCAATTACGTGTGTTTTTGCTAAAGTTTACGGGGTATAACAAAAATACAAATAAAAAAAAAAGAGTGCCGTATATTTATTGTTCAAGCTGTACATGTTTTGCTAGAGTTTATATTATATAAAGATAAATATCTTCATGAAATATTGTGTATATGGGGAAAGAAATAAATGTATGAATCAAAGTCATGTTGTGGAGCTTTATTTCACGTTATCACAGCATGAAGAACAAAAGCTGTGGCTATTTTTAATGTGGTTTTATTGCTTTAAGCTAACTATTGACTAATACTTTCAATTAAAACAGCATGCACAGCACAGACTTCCCTTCTTATTGTTTTCATCCAGCTGTTCTTATCAGCCTTGAATTTTCCTCTGCTTCAGGAGGAGCAAAATGTCGGCTATCTCTTGAAGCGTTTCAGCCTCCTCTGAGAGTATGTTAACTCTGGTGGCAGATGCGCCCTCTCCCCTCCCCTGATCTGAGAAGTTTCTCATCGGAGGGCAGCATTCGTGTTGTTCTCTCTCATCTCTGCCCTCTTTATTCTCCTGACCTAAATTAACAACATGAGAGCAGGATGTGATTTTCCATCTCAGGTTGCTCCCAAAGAACATAAAGCAAGTTGACTATTTCACTTTCCTGTCACACCTCTGACATTACCTGTGCTCTGAGCGTTTAAAAAGCAGTTTGTGCGTCTCTGTAGAATCACTTTGGCACAGTTATTAGCAGGGCTCATGCTCCTGCCTGACAGGGAATCCTCCTTTGATTTATTCTTCTTCCAGGGCGTCTGCTTCTCTTCGCTCCTGGAGTTTTCTGTTGAAGCTGCGAGTCCATCTGGCTCTGTGGCGGTATCGGCCTGCCTCCCTGTGGCTGGAGGCTGCTCCCACATGTCAGCATTCGGTAGATGCAAGCTGAACCCGAGAGCACCGTCTGCAACAAAGCTGCACTGAGTCGAAGCATCGCACGCCTCAGCTGGGGGGCTGTATACTGTTTGAGTTCCTGCATCTCGAGTTTCACTTGAGGTTTTCTTGCATTTGCAGACATCTGAGCTCTGAGTCTGAGCTGGAGGGTGAGGAGATAAAAGGAGAGCTGTGCTGCTTTTTTTCTCTCGCTCTTTACTTCCACAGGCCTTATCTGGGGTAGCCATGTTCTCAGCAACTTTAAGGTAATCTCTGAAGTCCCTTTGGGCTCTTATTTGTGGGATGTGGGGCCTGAGCTCAGAGAAGTTTTGTTTTAGATTCCCTTGTGAGCCATTGAGGGTATCTGCACTAAATGCTGGATCCATGTAAGAAGCAGATGCTGGGAGACATGGATGACAGCAGTCTTCATCCTAATATATCATTTTAAAGTAGAAAATAGCCAGTGTGTCAGATGGTGTGAAAATCTGTGCAAAGAGCACTCTGTGGTGTTAGTAGGTGTTGCTTTTTAGTGTTAACTATTTGTGACAGGTGTTGATTGGATGATCATCTGTTTAACAGTTTTGTACTTGTTCAATTAAAAAAGAAGGCTGCAGAAACTAGCACAGTGCTGATAGTGAATTTACAGTATAATTAACACCAGTAATACAAAAATAAAGCGGGCATTTCCTCCAGTTTTAATGGATTTGACGAAAGATTATTTTAAAGTATTTAAAAAAAAACCTTTCCAACTAGAATACTTTAGAAAATTGGGATAAACTTCACAGAGTTGCTTCACTTACATCATTTGAGTCTGAACTGAGGTAACCTCCTCTACAAGAGTAACTTGGCGAATATTCAGAGTCATTCGCTGGCTCAGTGTCGTGTCCGAGGGATGCTGTGGGATTAGTAAAAAAAAAAAAAAACATCCATTCAGTTATTGTTCTTCCTCAAACCTGAATTGGATAAGCAGAATAATAATAACTGATGGATAGACGGAGATTCCTTATAGACTTACAAAAGCTTGTGTCAGTGTAGTTGGAGAGCTGTGAATGAAACAGAATAAACATCTAACACTGCTGCTGGACCCATGTATATAATCCCATCATAGCAATATTTAACATAAACTGTGTGACCGCTTCTGATGGTTGGAGAAACTGCTTAAACTTTGTCTATGCTGATTTTTTTCCCATTGCAGTTCCAATATCCACCACTTGGAGGCAATAAAAGGCCAAGTTTACACATGCACATATAGTCTAAGAAAGCAGCTTACCTCTGCCCCCATGCACTCTGAGTCAGGCACAGTCCTAGCAATAAAATAATAAAACATAAAAGTTGATTCAAAGTTTGCTGCTTTCATTTCATTAGATCTGACATGCAAACACTTACTGTGGTGTTACTGATGTTTGATCTGTCAGATATATTTTAGATTTTGCACTCCCAGAATGAGAATGTCCGTCTCTTTCACATTCTTCATTACTAAAGCTTATAAAGAATTCTTCCTTAAACTGCTGCTGAGTTTCTGACTGGTTGAGCATGAAGTCCAGCATGGACTCTTTGTCCTTTGGCTGGTTGAGAGAGAAGGCGTCCTCATATCGCGCACTGTCTCCTGTCTTGGTTTTGCTGTGGTAACACACATGTGCTTTGATTGGTTACTAAACTTAAATTGAGGATATAAAATAATCCATTCAAATGCAGACTTGTTCTCACCCTGGTTCTGGACTGCTAAAGAGGACTTGGGATGCTGTGGGGGTCTCCATTTGGAAGAAGGGTTGGTTAGCTTTGCAAGACCAGAGAGAAGTGTTTGTCAAACCTCTGGGCTGAGAGAAAGGATGAAACTGACAAAAAAAAATTAGCATGTGTTAGAGTAGAGCCAAAATTTCTGTCATATTATATCAGATTTTTATTGTTTTCTCCCAGAAAGAGCTGCTATTGGTCAATGACTAAAGACTAGTCTAAAATACTAGGATAAAATACCTGTGGAATTGTTTCTTTACTGTATTCTGTTTTTGTACTGAATGGAAGTATAATCTCAAGTATTTATAATTCTGCACCCGGGATTATACTTGTCTAGGTGTACAAAAAACATCTTTTGTTGTTGAGCTCATTGCTCTAGGAGGACAGGCTATTAATTTCTCACAATCTGAAGAAAGCTATTGGGGAGCTAGCCACAGCATCCGAGACCAGGTCAAAATGGTCACGGTTGGTCAGAACTCGCAGGTGGAACTCTTCTGAAGGTGAAGGCTAATGTTGCCTTTGCTGCCCCACAGCGTACAGGTTAAGGGGCAAAACGCTGGTGACCCTGAGACAGTTGCTGAAGATGTGGAAGGGTTCCACTACAGCACCAACTCCCCCACCAGACTAGAAAAAGGCCCATTCGTCCAGTTGCTTCAGCAGTTTCTGCTCAATACAACTTAATGGCCTAATATAAAGCAGGGTTCTGGTAAGTTACCAGAAACCACAAGTGGGGTAAAATGTGTAACGAATGCAAGTGTAACCTTAAAATAGGGATGTAATTCTAATAAGAGCTATTCCTCACTGGTTTGGTCTGCGACAGAACTGAGGTGTCCCAGGATGCGGGAGGGGGGTGATGCGGTGTCTGGCTTTGCTCCTGGAGATTCAGCTGCAGTGGGAAAATTCCTACGGAAACCAGTTGTATTGTATAAAATATCCTCATGCAAAGGAAAATGCACAGTATTGTAAGTGAGTAATAGTTGTTAGCTTATTAGTATAACACAACCTTGGCCTGAAGAAGCTGATGAGGTGGAGGAGAAGAGGCTGGGGGCATCGGGCACTACAGGCAGGTAGTCAGACACACTGTTGTCTGAGAAACCTGATTCAAGTACTGGTGACAACTTAGGAAAACAGCAATTTAGTGAGAGTCTAAAAATACGTTCATATTTAAGGTTTCCCTAACAAAAGAGCAAGAAAGTGACTCACCTGCTGACTCTTGAACCCTTGTGGAATTACATTCTTTCTTTTTCTGCTTCCTTGAACACTATTAACATGGAAAATATATTTTTAGAACTCTTTCCAGTCCATTGATTAAGATGATTATATTATTATTATTTTTTCATAATAGGCTGCAAAAACAGATTTTGGGCCGCATTGCAGCTATACCTGTACTCAGACTGGTCCTCTACGAGACACAGCTGTGATGGGGAACAGGGGCTCATTGGGAGCACCAGGGGCTTTTTTCTCTTATGCCTGATTCCCCCTTTACAACTGCTGAGAACTGCTACTTCAGGAGGATCTGAAAAACAAGGACACTTTGTACTTTCATCATTTGCCACTACTGGCCGGTCTCGCTTTTCGGCATCTCCCATTAGGTTATTAGATTATTGCTTTCTGGTGAACTGGAGCATGACTGCAAATCTCACCTTTACATCCTTTTTTAGCAGCAATCTGACTGACGATAAACAAAGTCATTAGGTCCACACTACCAGAACCAGCGTTGCCAGGGGAGGGGGATGGGAGAGATATTCCCATGTTTTTCAGTTTTTGTTGCATTTTTCTCTTTTCAAAGAATTCCTGGAAAAGAAAAACCATAACCAATATTTATCTGGGCACAGGGACAAAGAACGCTAGATTTGTTATCTTACTACACAGCGTATGAAGTCCTGTACTAGGATTTTATTGTAATTTTGTGCTCACAAATCATTCGCTATATTGCATGTATCTCTAATAATTTCAGATGCACACTACCACTATGTAATGAAGATATCTCTGACATTCTAGTTTTAGTTTCCTCTGAGCTCCAACACAGCTGCATTTTTACTTTACTGTGGGTCAAAGTTTGACCCAATTACAAAACTGGTTACAATGAAGCTTGACCATAAGTGGCTATTATTTAATTCATTTAATTAAATTGTAATTAATTATTATTAGACACTGAGAGAAATTTCAATGTGACCCCAACACCATTAGATAAGAACATGGATAGGACCAGTAGGAATGTAACTGACTACATTTGCGCAAATACTTTATTAAGGTTTATATATTTTGGATGCAATTGCTGCGCTATGTAGTCCATACTAATCCTTGTTAAGCTTAAGCTATTTAATATTTTTCAAATTGCATTATTAAAGATCAAGCTACCAGGCAACATCTAAGTAAATGAAATCATCAGTGGCTGCAATATTATAGACATATACACCAATAAATCAATAATTATGTTCCAGTAATGCATGATTCTGAAAAGTGTCATTCCACTACTTTATATTTATTTTTAATATGCAACCTGTGCACTATTAAGCAACTTACGTACTCAAGGAAAAGGTTCAAATCCTTTTCCATTTTGTAAAAACAATTATCCAACACAAGATTATGTTTCCATTCTTGTGCATAATAAGTCTGCAACAGGACACAGGGCTGCAAATGAGCCTGAAAATTGTGTTTTCAATTCCAGTCGTCTACACTGTATAAGTATTTATAATTGAACATCAGGATTTGTGTGTGCCACCCATGCCACCCCATTTAAAAAACAAATTTAAAATTCTGGAAACAAGACTTTACTCATGACTTTACAGTGTAGTGAGTTTTCTTCAGGGCACAATATTTTATGTAGTAGATAATTAATAATCAAATATATAATACCCTATTGGCATTATAGGGCTCTATACTTTACAAGTTTTATTTGGTTGTCTCACCCTCTGCTTTTTGCCATCATTCCTCATCACTAACCGGTTCCTGCAAAGATGAGTTACATGTCTAGTTAGCTTAAACATTTACAGGCTAACATTATGAGGGACATTAGCACATCTGGTAATAATCAAAATGTCCTTTCCTTACCTTGAACCCCCGACCCAGTTCATGTTTAACGACTGTAACTACTACAGAAGCCAAAAAATCTAGTTACGGCTTTAAGTACATAGTACATGTATTATTATTGTTTTTTGCTAGGTAGCTAACTTTAGCTTTGCATTTAGTGTGTAAATATGCACGAGCGCCAACCACTTGCCACGCTCGCTTAGAACTATCCAGAAATTTGTAAATTATATATGTATATGTGTGTGAGAGAAAGAGTATGTGTTTAATTTTCATTGGGTTTTTTTGTTCACAACTATATGTTTCTCTACATTAGTTCAATGTGTGACACATTTGCTTAAAATAAAACAGGCAGTGAAATACAGTAACATTTGTGGCTAATTTTGCAACCAATCATATTTTTGCCGGCGGCTCCACCGATTAAAAAAAACAAAACACCGAAGACAGCAAGACCGGATGTTGGGCTCTTTATAAAATAAAAACAAGTACAGTGTATTGAGGTCGGAGCGATTTTAATTTGGCAACAGTAACCGGAAGTGTAGGTGCTATATTTTGTTGCGCTTGTCGCTGGCGCAATAAAGGAGCAGGATGTAGCGGTACAAGTATCGGACTCGTTTCACATCAATCCGGCCATCAGAACTCCCCCTCTCTCTTTATGTGTACGCGGTGAGTCGGGTCTGGGGGATGGGTGTAGTAAGGGCTGGTTGCAGAGACGACTAACGATTAAAAAATGTCCAACATCCTCGATGCGGCGTCCAGAGTGAGATGGGACCGCACCGCTGCGGCGAAGCGAGCCGTGTTTCTTGCGGTTGCTGCTTACGGTGTGAAAACGCTGTACCCCGTCATCTGCAAGCAGCTCTGCAAAAGCAAACATCATGGGAGTAATCGGCGGGGTTCAAAGGCGGAGAACGGCTCTACTTGCTCGGGAAAGACTCAGATAGATGCCGTGATTTATAGGAAAACATCTCCGGAGGTAAATGCAGATTTTTTCAAGCAGATCCTGGAACTTGGTAAAATCCTTTTCCCCAAGCTTGTTTCTAGAGAGCTCGCGTTGCTCTCCTTGCACTCAGTGGCGCTGATATCTAGGACGTTTCTGTCTATTTACGTGGCCAGCTTGGACGGAAAGATCGTCAAAACGATCGTGGAGAAAAAACCCAAACGCTTCATCATTCAGCTGGTCAAATGGCTCCTCATTGCCATCCCGGCCACGTTCGTCAACAGCGCCATCCGGTACCTGGAATGCAAACTGGCTCTGGCCTTCCGCACCCGGCTTGTGAACCATGCGTATCGGACCTACTTCACCGATCAGACCTACTACAAAGTCAGCAATATGGACGGGAGGCTCGCCAATCCGGATCAGTCTCTCACCGAGGATGTGATGATGTTCTCCCAGTCCGTGGCCCATCTCTACTCTAACCTCACCAAGCCTATCCTGGATGTGATGTTGACCTCCTACACGCTGATTCAGACCGCCAGGTCCAGGGGAGCCAACGCCTCCGGGCCGACCCTGCTGGCCGGGCTCGTGGTGTTTGCCACGGCTAAAGTCCTGCGTGCATGCTCGCCCAAATTTGGCAAGCTGGTGGCCGAAGAGGCGCACAGGAAGGGCTACCTGCGCTATGTGCACTCTAGGATCATTGCTAATGCTGAGGAAATCGCTTTCTACAGAGGACACAAGGTATGCAGACGGGGATGTGGGCATGTGTAGAGTACTAGCTGCAGAATGGAAACAGTGTGGGAGTTACCATTGTGTCATTATCAGGATATTTCTGTATCTGGATGTCCCATATAACTTGTCAAATAAGTAACACATTTGCAGTATATAGGCGTCAATGGAATTACCTTGGGTGAGGTGATAACCTTAGAGGTAGATCTTTTGAGGATGGCCATCCAAAATAAATGGCCACATTCATAACAATGTTCAGTCTACTGCTGCCTGAGGAAATATCTGTGCTGCACATGCATTGCTGTCTGTCACAGGTGGAGATGTGTCAGCTGCAGAAGTGCTACCGGGCCCTGGCGGACCAGATGAACCTGATCCTGTCCAAACGTCTCTGGTACATCATGATCGAGCAGTTCCTCATGAAGTACGTGTGGAGCGGCGCTGGGCTCGTCATGGTGGCCGTGCCCATCATCACAGCCACCGGCTTCGCTGACAGCGGTAGGGAGCTCATTAGGAGCAGCATTACTTTAGTTCACCTTCGTGTATCTCACGCGTAGTAAGCCTTTAAGTGCAACTATGATAGTTGTAGTTACTGCTTCCCCCTCAAGCAGGAGCTGATTAACATGTGTGAAAACAGTAGCTGCCTCCCACACCTCCCTAATGAGTTCTCAGCATCAAAAATAAACCTGTAACCGAGTCCTTTTGTTTGCTCTTGTTACACTTTATCTACGGATATGTAATGAACTTTTTTCCACTGTGCCCTCACGCTCACAGGTACAAATGTGAAAATATGTTCCACTCCTGACGCACACGGCTCTGTTGTGTCTTTTGAGGTTCTGAAGTTAATTGTCTTGCTCTCTCTCTCGCTCTCTCTCTCTCTCCCCCGTGTCTTTTGCTTGCCCCGCCACGCTATAGAAACAGCAGACGGTCAGACTCAGGTGATGGTGAGTGAGAGGACCGAGGCTTTCACTACCGCCCGGAACCTCTTGGCATCGGGAGCTGATGCTATCGAGAGGATCATGTCCTCCTACAAAGAGGTGCGCACACTGTATGCAGAACTAAACACAACTTTGCTGTAATTTTAAATTTGAAAATAATACCAGAACTTCATGAATTGAGATTCGCAGGCCCACCTCTTACACTGACCCTTTATGCACGCCTGCGTTTCATACTTGTCTGTGCTGAAAGTTCCAGTTATCCCCAGTTGTCCATATAAAGTTTTTTTTACCCACAGGAAGTTCATTGTTCTAAACTCTCCATTTTTGTCAGCTTTTCTCTATTCTTGTTGTGTCTGTATGATGTCAGTGAGAGCATATATTTATCCTTAATATGCTCATCTCGGGCACACAGCTCTGCCTGTGAGCCCTGAAGGCCCAATCACCTGCTGTTCAGACCCTCCGTTTACAAGGCGCAGCCAATCAGAAGATAGGTTGGCTTGAAGGGGGAGGAGCTAAAACAGCTTGTTTAAACCTGTGGATGATGAATCATGCAAAGCGACTGTTGTCGAGTCCTGAAATGCAAGGAGCAAAATACTTCCCCTTTAAGGCCTTGCATTACAGATTTTTAAAAAATTATTTTTGGATATGTTATAGACTTTATGATTAAGTGATTAATCGGTTAATAACAGACTTTATTAATAATGGTTCATTTATGTAATACGCTAGTTCCTGTAGTTTATTATATAAAGTCTGCAACCAGCATATAATCAGGCAACATTTTGTCCTTTGCCGACATACTTTGCAGCTTTTTTTATGTGTAATTGTCCGTCTGTGATGAAAATGAAAAAAAGATTGTAGGTGTGTAGCAAATAGCTAGTGTGAGTGAGTAAAAATAGGGTAACAAAAGGCCACACGAAGAGCTGGGTTTCCGTGCTAACACAGATGCAGTTTTCATCTTAGATGTCAGGAGAAATAAACCAGCTGAATTTGAGCAGCAGTGGGTCGTTTCAGCGCTCAGTGTTTGGAAGGACAACTGGACAAACAGACGGACGAGGTGCATTCGTGCACGTTTTCAGTGCTTGATGGATGTGTGTCCATCTCTCTTCTGCTTGTTGCTGCAAAGCTCACCGTGCACACAAGAATTTCATCTTAAAGAAGAAAAAAGTAGTGAATGAAAGACCTTGTTCATTAATAGCCAAATCCCTGATCTTTCATTGCACAAAAAAAAAAAACTTGCGAGTGCCATTCATTCTCTCTCTCTCAGGCTGCATTTTGAGGACCATAAGAGGATTTGACAGCAGCACATTTGTGCTGAAGCTGTGCTGCAGTTCAACCCCAGGGTGATCACATGCCACCCTGTGTATTGGCATGTATTATCCCAGGCTTTTGATAATTCCCTTTGTAAAATGTGCAACATTTGAGCAAAGATTTGGTGGGCGTATCGCATGCCTGTCAGCGAGTAACTTGTCTGTGAGCTAGTTTTAGCAGTCTGTAACAGTGCCGAAGAGGAGGAAATGAAACAGTTGCAAACTGCTTGCGGGTTGCTGTCAGCTTCCTGAACTGTACCACCTCTTCTAAAAAACTTCCCCATCGCGCCACCTTTTTCACAACGTGAATGTCGTTTTATTATGCAAAACACTTTCTTGGAGGATACGAGTTTAAACCTGCATGCGCTTCTGTGTGTGTGTGTGTGTGTGTGTGTGTGTGTGTGTGGAGCCCAGACTTGAGATGCAGAGCAGCATGCCCCTTCATGCAAGGCCAAGAGACGTGTGAGTGTGTGCGATTTGACAGACAGCAGGGATGGAGTGCATTCCTGAGGCACTATGCCCAGCTCACGCCTCCACACACTCTGCCTATTTATTGTGTGTGTGTGTGTGTGTGTGAGATCAGCTGGGCCCATGACAAGTCCTAGCTTGCGGTAGTTTGTTGCTCATCATCTGATTGTGTTTTTGTTCTTCTTCTGCATTACAAGCAGAAGCTCCAAAATCACAAAGTAAGAGCAAAAGTGCATTTTTTTTCCAGCTGTATCAATTTTTTTTTTTTTTGCGAGAAAAGGACACAGGTGTGGGGATACACTGGCTAACTCACAACAATTTAACACTGTATCTTCAAACTGGAACATACATAGTATATTAGCACATGATCTAGTGACTAAATAAAAATAAAAACTGGGTCAAGCTGGTTCTCTGATGCTCTACATGTTGGACTGCATAGAATTCTATTATAGGAGCAGAACTGAATGCAGAGGGCTTAAATAAGCACCACTTCCTGAAGATTGAATCCACCATCACTCTCATGTCACTATAGGTCAGTGAAACCTGGTACTTGTGTGTGTGTGTGTGTGTGTGTGTGTGTGTGTGTGT
>VUQJ01000019.1:0-12954 GCA_015108635.1 Andinoacara biseriatus
TACAAGGAAGCATGGACTGAAAGTTTGATACCTTATTCACAGTGTGAGTGCCACAAAGTCGTTAAACAATTATTAGCTGAATTAATCAGAAAGTGGGCTGAACCAACCTTCACAATGCAGTTGCGCAAATCTTCACCAGTACATACAGAACATCATAGTAGAGCAGCATTGGTTCACTCTATGATATATTGTAATAGAAATAATGTAATATGGTTTGATGTGCATAGTTTTTTTTTTCAGACTTTTTTCCAATTATTGTGATCAAAAAGAGGTGCTTAACTTTTATCATATGTGCAAAATTCATATGTAGACAAGATTTACGTGTCTGTCAGCCTGCTATTCAATAAATAAAATCGTTAGTGCGACTAATGCAGAGGTGTAGTGATTTACTGTCCACACACACACATTTTATATATATATGTGTGTGTGTGTCAGTGTATGAGCATATATAAATATATTCTCAAATATATTTTTACAAATATCCTGGTATATATTTTTAAATATATTGTCAACTTTCAATATATTGTTTAATACATTACTGTATATTTTGCAATATATTCCAATATATTTTTCTTTCGTAAGGGCTTCCTGTGGACTGTGATTTTAATGGTAATGCAGTGAAATAAACACGAGCCTCTGCTGTTAATCTGGATTAATACAGAGTATGTGTGATGACAGGAAGACAACTGACAGCGACCTGCTCTGTGACCACTCAGTTTACAGGTCACTGTTGTATATAAAGCTGCCGTCATGAGCCTGCGTCTATGACAGCACTGCACCATGAAGGATTTGTTTGGCTCTCTTACACAATGCTGGCTGTAATGCAGTTTTGTGGTTTTGCACCACAAAAATGCAGTTTTGTGGTGCAGGTTGTGGTAGATGAAAAGAGGACAAAAAAGCAATTAAGTTGTTTTTATGGTGTTCACTTCAGACAAAGTGTTCAGTAGCAGGAAATGCTCCTCAGCCATTTTTATTAACATTCAGCTGTCGATATAGGTGAGAAATTACTCAAAAATAAACTATTGGCATATTTAAATAATGCTACGCAAATAAATTAATGCTTTTCCCTCTATATAAGACTCACAGCTGTGCCACCACAAATAAAGTATTTGTGGTGGGAAGATGATCCGGTTGTTTTGGTCCACACCTCAGTGGAATTACTCGTGCAGGTGTGAAAGTAATACAGCACCAAAGTCTCAGAAACACAAATCTGGATTTTAAAAACCTGTAACATCTAATATTAAAATCTCAGTGAATGAGAAATGCACCACACATGAAACTCACGAAGCAAACCGGTCCTTTCATTTTCTTTATTCGTATACAAAGAGTGCTTATTCAAAAATACAGTTGACTGAGTGATGGAGAATTAAATAAATGTATTTTTGGTGGCTTGAAAAAGCTTCAGTGTTGATGTCAGAAGGATTCCACTCCTGCCGTCTGAAGTCTGTCCTTGAAGCTCACCGCTGGATGTGGACGGAGGCTGACGGAGAAAAAGAAGACGGTCAGAATGGGAAAGATGATGTGAAGTCATGTGCAGCCACATACACTGTATTTATCAACCGCCTCAGAAATCCTCCATCACAAGTTGAACTGGGACTAAAAATACTATCAGCTCAGATATTTGTGAGTCATGCTACACCCACTCCCCACAGGGAGCTCTCATTTGGAAGAAAATGATCTCGCTGTTTTGCAATTTTCAGAACAATAAGATGAAATTAATGACAGCGTCTGGCAGGTTTTCCTCTGTGGTGCCTGCATGAAATCACATCTAAAATAATGGAGGCTGTTTCCTGGTAATGACCTTGGCAGTTAAGAGCATATTTTATCCTTAGGGCACTTCTATGAAAACTCATAAAATGTTGCATGTTTCTCAAGACAGCAATTAAGTGTGCGTGCTGCAGACGCTGCCAGAGGCTTCTTCCTGCTGGATCTGCAATAAGACATTTTTGGACACTTTAATATGACATGTTGATCACGTTTGAAGTTTATACTCCATCGCTTCTTTATACATCCCGCAGCTAAAGAGCAACATCGTTCATTTGGGGATGTTTTGCCCACCTGATGAGTCCAAGTCAAACCTTCAGTCACCTTTAACTCTGTTTTTGTTCTCGGCCAGCAGGCGTCACTATGATCAGCTGCTCTCGGCAGCAATGTGCAGAAACTCAGGAGGACGCTCTCTAAAGCCGAGCAGAGCTGCAGAGACGGCTATAAAAATGGACCAAGCAGAGAACCTGTCACAGTGACGCCTCACACACCGTTATCAGGCCCGTAATGACAACAGGCAAGCAGGTGCAGGTGTGATGGTTCCACGTTTGCCATCTTTAGTCTGGCAAACAAGTGGGAACGTCTGAGTCGGTCTCCATACAGGCCAAAGTTAAAACGCCCATTTTCTCAGCAAACAAACATGTTTACAGACCTTTTTCATTTCATAGCAGCTGTACAGGGGTGATGATTTTACACCTATTTGGATTTAAGACTGACAAAAGTAGCACGGTTGCTATGGTGGCGTTTAGTAACAGGTGTGTGGTCACAGGAAGCTGTACCTGTACCTGTCTAAGATTCATTTCTGCTAACAGGAGTCACTGAACTGATTTTCAATAAAAATATTCGATAAATAATGTGACACCTACACACCTGACGCTGCACCACCTCTGCTTCAGTCCGTCTCCTTTTTCAGGTATTTCTTCATGACTGAAGCCACGTCTCCCCCCTCGCTGCCCTCCGCTTCTAGTCTCTCTCCTTGTGGCCTTTCAAACCTGCGTCTTGGCCCACCACCCTGGGAGCTTCCACCTGATCCACCTGAGCTGGAGGACTCAGTTTCAGAGCTTTTCCTGCTGCGGGCTGAGGGAGGCAGCTCTCCAAAGTGGACGCTCAGTGCCCTCCTCCCTCCTCTAACTGAGCTGGCCAGGCTGCTAGCAGACTGAGCTCTCCTGATGGCGGGCAAGATGTCGGAGGCTGCGTCGTCACGGTCCACAGGCAGACGGCGACTTTGGAAGACCATGGGTTCTGATCCCAGAGAGCCTTCGCCTCCGTCCTCTGGGTTAAGATTCCCCACCATGCACCGTCGTGGTGCCAGAGGGGAGCGCTGGATGGGAGTTGTCACACGCAAGTGCAGCTGCTCCTCCGGATCTTCCTCTGGGATGGAGAGTGAGGGAGGATGATGACGAGGAGCAAGAGAGGATGCCATGGAGGACAGGCGAGGCAACGAGGGAAGTGAAGAGAGAGAATCACTTGAGTTAAAGCGAGAGACTTTGGCTCCAGCTGCAGGGGCTCCGGCAGATACCTGCAAGTCAGTGATGGAGCGAGTATTGGTGGCACGTGGCAGGAGCGGCGAGGGTGGTTTTAGGATGCTGGGACCAGGTCTGGGCTCCTGGATGTCTTCTGGACTGAGAGAGAGGGCCGAGGCTCTCCGTCTGAGAGTTGATGCTCCGGTTGTTTGATAAATGGGCAAGGAGACCGCGCTGCCAGCTCCATCTCCTGCATCACCACCAGCTCTGCGCTTACGAAGTCCTTCCAGCAACTCAGACAGGGCCGAGGAGGACGGGGCTCGGCCGGGACCTCCAACGCCTCCAGCCTCAGAGCCTTCATCACCAGGGTCCACACAAGAGCTGCAGAGTGATAAAAGAACCAGTTTAAACCACAAAGCTGCCTGCCTGCCTAACATACACGAGCATCGACGGCTGGAACTAAATATTCTCTCAATTTATTTTAGTGTGTGGGGACAAAAACATGGTGGATGCTGTGAATGTAAATGAACAACAACATGCTAACAAAAAGCTGTCAGTGACACGACTAACAACAGAGCAGAATTATATTGATTCTGATTCTGGGCTAAAACGCTGCAGCACACTAAAAAAAATGAGTCTAATTTCAAGCAGTGGGCCCTCAAACCCAGAATCAGGGTCGGGTCAATGTGTAAATCTACACTGATGTACAGGAAGCAACAAAAATTGTCATTCTCCAGATACTTGACTGTATGTTAAAGAGCTGACTTTGTTAAAGTTTTCCAAATTAATGGGAATTACACGTCAAACTTAACTGGAATCATCCTATAAGATTTTCCTATCGTGCAGCGGTTTGCATACTTTTGATGAAGTAACTGATGAAGCAGCTCAGAGACTTCCTTGGATGAGTCCCATTAGCAGACTTACCGGAAGCTGTAGGTGCTCATGGTGTCAGCAGCAGATTGACGCCCACTATGGCTGCTGTAAGGAGAGCCCCCACGGCGGGATCCTCCCCTAGAAATGCCCGACCAGGTGCGAATACCCTCTCCAACATCTTCTGTCCCAACACTGGACACAGAGTCACTGCAGGACCAAAGCATAGCTCAGCACACTGCTACAGCCAAAGTGAAGACCCTCCCAATGATTCAGCTGCGATACGCATGCAAGCACGTGACAAAAGCAGCTCAACAAACAGCTGACGGTTCCACTGTAAGCCAAACTAGGGTTACAATGGAGCAACCTTTAATGAGCTGTAAGATTGAGCTCATGCTTGCATGAGGTCCTGATTCGAGTCTCGGTTAAATAATTTGTATCATTTCATTCATAATGCAAGTGAATGAAGCTTTGGATTCACACAAAAATCGTATTTATTAGCTTTTATCCTTGGATATCATCAGAGCGATAGATGCTACATTAGGAATGACCCACACTGAACAGCAGGTGGTTAGAGAGCGCCATTTTCTTACCTCACAGACACACTACAAACTTCATCACAGGGCAAACCTTTTGTTTAAGTGCACAATGAAGGGCATGAAAAATGCTAATTATAGTAAAAACATCCTGTAAGACGACTGTGATTTAACTGTAGTAAAAGTTGTTTTTATGTGGCTTTTGGAGCATAATTCTGATTACTTGGGATTTAGTTTCAAAGTTTTAACTATAATTTGTATCAAAAACAAAACTGTACCCACCAAAGGTGACCTATAATTCCTTCCTTACACTCTCATATATACACAGTGTTACAATTGTGTCTCTCATATTGAACATGACCAATATTTCAAACTGACCACAGGCTCAGGCTTCACACGGTTTGAATTGCTCCAAATCAGAAGGTACTTCCTCTCTTGGCTCTGTAGAATGCTACTGAACCTTGATATCCGTAACATGGCCACACCCACCTGCTGTTCAACCTATCTGCTTGAGAGGGGCAGCCAATAGGAAGGAAGTTGGCATAAAGAGACAGGAGCTAAAACAGCTTGTTTCAGATGAAGGATGAACTGGGGGCATAGAACAAGATAAATAAGAACGATTTTGAACCATGATTCGTGCAAAGCAAGTCTGGTAGCCTCGAATGGCATTTTTCCATTTTATTCCTGTTGATCAACCAACAGACCTTATTTGTGCCACACGTGGAGTTTTACCTCCAGAACAACTGCTTTATATAATCTGAATGATGAGAGCTGCTCCATCCAAAGTTGGATGGATGCAGTCTCTCCTAGACCAGGGCTCTCTTCCACAGTCCCACACAGTTCCTGATCAGTGTTACCAATGCACTAAAGCCTTGCACAGTGCAGAGAACTCCAGTATCCATGTGTGAGGCACTGAGTCAGAGGCTGTCTGGTAGTCAGTCCAGGCAGTGCTCGCGTTGGTCTGTGGTCAGGTGGAGTCCTGGTGCTCTGCTCTATCAGCCAGAAGTTGGTGCTTTTACTAGCTGGTGTTACTTCCGGTGCCTTTCTGAGCCGTCCTCATATGATGACTAGTGCCTACTTCTAGTCCACACCGTTGTCAGGATTCTTCATGATCATGATGATAAATAGACTTGTTCTTAGCGCTTTTCTAATTTATTTGAGCACTCTGTGGTCTGGGGAGGCCTATCCATGGAGGGACGCACAGACCTCTACAGGCCAAACCTGCCATCAGGTCCTTGGATGAAATCCTTGGACCCTCTATCAGACCCTGCGCTGGTGCAGTGGGTCCTGGGTTCCTCCTGGTCCACAAAGATGCCCGGCCTCATGTGGGGAGAGTAAGCAGGCAGCTCCTGGAGGATGAAGGAATTGATACCATTGACTGGCCCCCACGCTCGCCTGACCTAAATCCATTAGAACACCTCTGGAACGTTTTGTTTCAGTCCATCCAACACCGAGTACCATTTTGAGTTGCTGCAATGGAATTTTGACCAAATGGACGAGCCTGCAGCAGCATTGTTGGGGTGTCTCTGAATTCAGCCCTCAGAAGGTTAATAATTTTCATCTCCATCATCCTTCCATTCCTAACACATTATAAAGTCTATATCAGTTTAGATATCCAGGACTTTTTTCCCATTGATGTGTTTTCAAAGTGTTCCTTGCAGTATGCGCACGCACGTATGCACGCATGCATGCACATGCACATGCACACACACACACACACAGACTGGCTAAAACAAAACTCATTAATGACCTTGGTGACCTGGTGGCTGTTAACATCAAATTTGCACAACTATTTCATTATGCAGAAGATGAATCTGAGGTAACCGTGCGCTGACTTTGGTGAGTACGATCATTTTATGTATGATGGAAATCATGGCCAAGATTAGTTATAAAAGGCAAGAATTACTTTTTAAGAGGCCACTTTGTCTCTTATTCTGTTCATCGTTCTTACAGTGATATGTTTAATGAGAACATGTGACGGTCTGATGTTTTCAGCTCACATGTACCCGTAAAACACAGCCACACACAGTCATCAGTTTCTTACAGGTCTTTCCTTTGAGTAAAGGACTCCACAGCAGTTTGAACACTGGATTGAAGGGCAGAATGATGAAAGTTGAGTTCACACATACAGATATCATAACTGAACCAAAGTTGGAGCCACCTCAATGAAAGCAAATTACCTTTCAGCATCACTGTCGTCACTCGATTCCACTTCCTCCAGAGCCGCCTGGAGATCAACGATGCGGCGGATGGACGTCTCCAGGTCTGCCTGTAATGTCTGTCTGACAGTGGCGAGCTCTTCAACCTGCATTTCCTGTATAGAAAATTGAAGCCATCACAAGATTAAAGCACGTCTGAAGACGCAGGGGTGACCATCACACTCACCTCTAACAGGCTTGATGTGGGCGCTCCCCCAGCCCGGAGGCTCAATCGGCCACAGCAGCGACCTGCAAATGCTAAATGTCCAACAGCGTGTCCTGTGACCCGAGTGCTGATGTTTGTACTGCTCTTATTTACTATAAAACTGTTACACACATAAGCTGATATTCAGAGAATAAAGGGATTTATCCTGCCTCTGACTCTCTTGCATCCCGTCACACATGCCTGCACCTACACACAGGAACATTCGACACATCCTAAAGCTTCCAGGCTTTCAAAGTTATTGGCTTTGAGACGGGTGTGGGAGCCACAGTTGTCATAGAAACACATAAGCATGTACCAGTGCATGTGTGTGTGTGTGTGTGTGTGTGTGTGTGTGTGCCCATAACCTTGAAGAGACAATGAGGATTAATCACAGTCAGGGAGAGGAAGCAGGATGAGGGGGAGATGATGTTTGAATGGTGGTGGAGAGGTAGGAGACTGTGTGTGTGTGTGTGTGTGTGTGCGTGTGTGTGTGCGTGAGTGCGCGCGCTGTTCTGTGTATGATTAAGTCTATTTATGCCGGCATGTGTGTAAGTCTGCATTGCTGGTTGGTAGGTTCTTTAAGGGCATCGTTGTGTGTGTCTGTGTGCGAGTGTGTTGCTTTGTGCTAATAACTTAATAATTACTGAAGCTCCTTCTCGCTTTCTTGGCTCAGCTCAGAGGTCACACAGAAATCTGCTGTCAGTGAGAACATGATTCAATCTGTAACTCTGTGGATATCTGAGATCTTCAGGAAGTAGAAACTGTTTATTAACCCTCAAAGTCTAACTTGATTGAGGTGAAATTAATTTTTCTTATACAGCAGAGTTTAAAGACCCTTCCCCATCGCTCCAAAAAAAAACATTAACTTAGTGCACATTTTGTATGTGCAGACTTATCAACAATTTTGGTTTAAAAAAGCTGAAACTTCCTGTTCTTGTGGATTAATGCTTTGGAAATGCTGTGGTCTCATTCATCAGGAATGGTTTTACAGATGGAGAACACTCACATTTCCCCTCCTCACCTTTTCTGACTGTTTCCACTAGTTTTGTGTTTGGTTAGGGTCAGAGTCACTGCTGGGAGCATGAGGTCACACCTGGACCCTACAGAGGCTGCACAGGGAGTCCAGCTCCTCCAGGATGGTACAAAAATACATGAGAGCAGGTTCACCGTGAGCACATGTGACAGATGTGAAAGGGTCGGAGAAGCCGTGGAGAACATTATGCTGCCTGTAACGTATCCATGGAGGGATGCACAGACCTCTACAGGCAACGACACCCTGACTGCCATCAGGTGTCAGGATGAGATCCAACAGAACATCTCTGGAGCATCTGGAGCCCTGATGTCAGACATGCATACGAGCACGTGGGGGTTTCCATCAAACGATGTGGCTCCTTTCATTCCTGACACATTCCAAGTCCATGTCAGCATGGATATCCAGAACAATATCCATGAATGCTTGAGGGGGTTTTTTTGCGTTGAAACTATAAATTGCTGGAAAAAGTTTAAAGTGCAGATAAATTACCTGAAAAACAGGGTCAACTGTTAATCTGCATTTTTACACTTTGGAGCGGTTTCAGAGGCTTCGATTTCCCCACCTCGAGGCTACATCTGCTTACTTCATACAATCAATGATGTGCTTCCTGATAAATCACCAGCCTATGAGAGTCTTGCTGCCTTTGACCACATAATTCTAATTTTACTGCTGGCTTCTTTCTTTCTTTGGTGGTTTGAGTGTCTGATCATATCAAAGCTATTAACTTAAGTAAGTGCTATGTTATTATTACTGCTCTGAATCAAACCCTAAAAAATGTAAATAGGAAGTTATTATCCTGGGCCCACAGAGCCCATAAACCTAAGAATAGGGCTCAGTTTAACAGAACCTGTAGTTCTGCATCGAAAGCTCTGATTCCATTAACTGGATGTACCTCTAAGCTAAAACGTTTTCTACTGTTTGATTGTTCTGGTCTCTTTTTTTTGGTTTAGTTTTTCTAACAATACCATGATTGTGACTGAGGAGCTTCACTCATGCAGGATATCGATATAACACATTTATCCCACAGCAGTGTGCACACATCCTCGTGCTGTTTGTGCTGCTACGATTACACTCTGCAGTAATGACACTGATGTTTTCAAGTGTTCAGATAATAAAGCAGCTGTTTTTGTTAATGAGAAGTGAGTCTGGCTTTAGTTGCAGCCCGGAGCAAGCTTTTCTTGCCAGGACTTTTTAAGTGCCGGCCCCTCTCTGAAATCGTGTGTCACAGCCTCCTGTTGGGTTTATATTTTGCAGCCTGCACGGTGCTTTGGTTCAGTAAAACGCTTAATGGACTGGTTCTTATAAAGCGCTTTTCACGTCTTCATTCACCCATTCGTGCACGTCCACACTCCAAAGAACAGACAGCTCAGTGTTCAGTATACTCCCCATGCAGGCTGGAGCAGCCGGGGATTGAACCACCAACCTTCCAGCTAGTAGATGACCTGCTGTACCTTTGGTATCTACCACCTGAGCCGCAAGCTCCTGCAGGGGGGTGTCTCAGGAGTCTCACTTCAGCAGTCTGTGATGAAACCATTTAATTTGCTGTTTTTTCTCCTTCTTTATTTTAATCAGATATGTCACATTAACAAGATTCAAAAGAGAAAAGCCTTGGAAAGGAAAAAAATATCTCGATATACTGCAACAGTCAAAAGATTGGACACAGTGTCCAGTGTAAAAGCACTGTTGGCTGGACATCTGAGAGGTGTTATCCCCTCAGATCTAGGCCCCAGACTGCTCTCATTCTGCAGCATGACAAATAACCCATAATGGTATTTGTCAGGTGTCCCACCGTATGTGGGGCTGCACAGCATTGTCAGCACTGTTATACTTTATCCCCTGTCCTACATATAGAGAGTCTCAAATTTCCAATGGCTCTAGGATAGAAAGGCCAGTATGTCTCACAAGAAACGTGTAGCTCAGAAAGAGATGTGCTCATAAAAGTTAAAACATTTTATTTAAACATTCCAATAGTTTCATTATAATGGTTGAAATGATCTCAAATGCTTGCTGTGTAGCACTCTGTTCTTCTGCGTTTAAATGTGCTCTGTAAATAAAATGACGACTTTAAGCTGCATGATTGGTGCACTGTTCAAAAAAATTAGCAAGTTTATGGCTTCAACTCTCTGGAATGTACAAGTCAAAATACTTAAAGTAATACTTTGAAAACACATCACAGCTCAATGGGGGAAAATCCTGCTGATATCTACATTGATATGGACTCAGGAATGTGTGAATGATTTGATGGAAATGAAAATGATCAACCTACAGAGGCTGAATTCAAAGACGCACTGAAAATCAAAGTTAAAAAAAATGATGCAGCAGGCTGGAACATGTTGCTGAAATTTCACTGCAGCTGTTCTATTGGATTTCAATCAGGATAAATCGGGGAGGCTGGGGAATGCGATCCTCGATAGTTGGAGCACACCCTCCGGTCTCCCTTCTTAAAGAGGGGAACCACCACCCTGGTCTGTCAATCCAGTGGCCCCAGATTCTATGAGACGTTGCAGAGGCCTGTTAAGCAAGACAGCATCAACATCCAGAGCATTTAGGAACTCAGGGGGGATCCCGTCCACCCCAGGGGGCCCTGCAGCCAAGGAGCTGTTTAATCACGTCAGTAACCTAACCCTCAGTGATGGGCAAGTCATCTGCCTCACCCCCAGACTCTGCTTCCTCTTCCAGAAGGCGTGTCAGTGGGATTAGGGAGGTCCTCAAAGTATTCCTTCCACTGCCTGACTATAGCCTCAGTTGAAGTCTGCAGCGCCCCACCCGCACTAAAACACTGTGAGTGGAGCACTGCTTTCCCCTCCTGGGAGCCTGATGGTTTGCCAGAAAGTCAAACCTCTGCGCATATACATGCATTGTTTTTTTTCTTCTCACACACACACACACAGACACACACGTAGATACAGATGAAACAAAGCTGAAATGTAGATGTGACCGTGTAAGTGTTGAAACTGAAAGTAAAACTAAGTAAATGAAAACTATTATGAAGGTCAGTTTCAGAACTCTCATGGTCAGAAGACCATTTGTGGCCGTGGTTATCATAACGTGTTCCCGCTGTGAAGCTGAGTCAGCAGTGATTACCAGCTCCATGCGTCTGCGGCTGCTCTCCTGCTCTCTCTGGATCAGCTCCTCCATCTCCAGCCTCGTCTCCTGCAGACGCTGCTGGTAGTATCGGGCATTCTCTCTCTCTCGAGCCTCAGCCTGGGCACTCTGCTCCAGCTCCTCACCCAGTCGAACCACGCTGTCCCTCAAACGCAGCACCAGCACCTGCTCAGAGGAAAAGGCGATGCAGGTGTTTACATGCTAAGAATTATGCATTGGAGCTGGAAAGGAAGGATCTGATCTTACCTCAAACCTCTTGACCTGCCCTCTCTGAAACTCTAATTTATTTTCCAGATCACGTACACGTGCCTCCTGTTTACTGACAATGCTGCGCCCCACAGTGGACGACTCCAAGAACTGCACCCTCGACACACACTGCTGGAGCTGAGTTATGAGTAGGTAGAGACATCAGTGAGCCAAAAACATTTGGAGGATCAAATTATGTACAGATAAATCAGAGAGCACCAAAGTGCTCCAGCTGAATCTGGCAGTTATATTAAGACTTGCAACAAGGATGTTAAATGCTCCTTAAAGCCATTACAATCTCATCCCAGCTAATTTTAGAAGCACATTTGGTTCATAAACCTCTTAGTGCTGCTTTTATTTTCTGGTTGTCAAACCAAAGGTACCTCTTCTTGGAGAGAGTGTTTCTGTTTCTTCGCCTCCTCCAGTTCAGCTTGTAGTTCTCTGATCTGGGAGATATCACTGGAGGACTGAAGAGAGCAAAGACGGAGGTTAAGGTTCACTTTGGGGTGAATCGGTGATTAACAAGATCTGAAGGACAAGTGGAAAAGCAGCACCTGTGCAATGAGCGCTTTGTGTTTCTTCATGAGTTCATTTAGGTCTTCCTGGTCCTCCTCGAGCCTCTTCAACAGGTCCACCTTCTCGTGCTGTAGCAGTGCTAACTGTTCATCCACCTGAACGCAGCAAGAGGAAAACATAAAGACTTCTCCATATTCCAATTTCATAATTCCATCTAAACAGCGCTCTCTGCTCCCAAAATAAGATGACAGACAGCGATGAAAGTGCAAGCACGAACAGCTCAAAGACATTAGCACACACACACACACACACATGTCTGTAGATCAACTCCCACCCATGCCTGGTGTGACAGCTTTGAGGAGCTCCATCACTGATGGAGCTGCTGCACCCAGAACACAGCAGTCACACTTTCCCAGCACTGCTCCCAGAAACATCCATTCTGTAACATAATCTGCTATATAATATATTCTGTCCTCCATGTGCATATTGTTTTTATTGATATTTTTATCATTCTACTTTCTATTTTTAGCTTTATTGGGTCTTAGTTACTGTTTGTGCCTGTATTAAACCTTTGCTACTGCTAAACAGAATTTGCCCGTCAGTAAAGACTAATAACGGCATTTCTTATCCACCAATAGAATAAAACACTCACCACACTTTTCTGCTTGCAGATATTTTCCAGCTCAACCTGAGTGTTCTCCAGCTCCTGGGAGAGAGTCGCCTGAATGCTCTCAGCCTCTAGTCGCCTCGCCTCGCTCTCCTCGAGCTAAACGGAGACATGGAGAGCGTACAGCTGTATCTCCAGCAGAACAGTGAGTGACACACCAGTGCAGGTCTGTGCAGGTGAAAGTGAGCGTACCTGGAAGTGCAGGCGCTCTATCTGGTCTTTGCTGCCATTGGGTAGGCTCTGCCCGGAGCTTTCCATGGTAGCGAGAAGCAGCTGGGCATCGGCCAGAAGGGCGTGAGTTCTCTTTAGATCTCTCCTCAGCTTCTTCTCTACATCGAAGTCTCTGTGTCC
>VUQJ01000019.1:12974-25978 GCA_015108635.1 Andinoacara biseriatus
GTCCCACCTGTAAGGTGTGACACCTTAGAATGAGGCTTTTCTAAATTTAAGAGTAAAAGAAACATGTTATGTTTGATCATCTCCAGCTGCAGTTTCATCAGCATCACAGCGACACCTTAAAGATGGGGACCATCACCCCAGTCTGCTAATCCAGAGGCAGGACCCCAGATCGCCACGATTCAGAGACGTGTCAACCAATACAGACGTACCAACGACTGCCAGACTTGTTATTACTGATTACTGACAAGAAAATCTGCTCTTAAAATGCATATTGTTGTCTGAGAAGAGAAACCACATAATAAACATATAAAAACTTTATATAAAACTTTATAGACAATGTTTCTGTGTGTATCCATCCATCCATCTTCTTCCACTTCTCTGGGGCCGGGTATATCCCCCTCCCCGGCCACCTCCACCAGCTCATCTGGGGGGACCCCAGGGCGTTCCAAGGCCAGCCAAGAGATATAATCTCTCCAGCGTGTCCTGGGTCTGCCAAGGGGCCTCCTCCTGGTGGCCTCCTAGTCACATGCCTGAACCAGCTCAACTGGTTCCTCTCGATATCTCTGCATGTAACACGTGTAAAGCCTGTGGGTGAAGCTGAAACCGAACTAACTCCATTGATTACAACACAAAAATTTAAAGCAGCCAAACTTGAGCCCGTTTTAGCTCTGTAATCCATCGTGTGTATTTCATATTTGTTGCTTTACCCATTCATTCCAGTAGTTTTGCTTTCGTCTTCAAAAGGACTTTTTTTTGTAGGCTTTATCATAAAATGTTTCAAACAGGTTACCTTCCCCACTTTGCAGCCTCTAAAAGGCTTGAATTGAAGCTGTTTGCCAGCTTAGCAACACACCAAATCTTGGCCACTTATCACACTGACAGAGTGTAAAATTAGCTGCCGCCTCTTCCTGCATATGCTTGTTTTGTGGCGTCTGTAATTCAGCAGCGAGAAAACATTCAGCAACAATGATGGAGCTCCACGATATTGGCTGGATGGTAGCAGACTGTGGCCAACAGAGGCCAAGCAGCTAATATTTGGGCCCTGGGGAAGTTTTCACTTTTACGAGTTACATTAAAGTGGCAATAAACAGACTTTGTGCTTTAAACTGTGTAAATATTTCACAACGTAAAGGCTGGAGAATGATGACACTATCATCATTGTCTTTGCCTCTGGGCGTGAACATTTCCTGGCTAAATGAAGGTACCATTGCTTCCCCCAAGCTGAAGCTTTGAAGAAATGAAGAAACACCAATATGGGAGGAATATGGTCTCTTTATGATTCCTGATGGTGCAAATGAATGCATAAACTAGCTTTTCAGCATGAAACATTAGTGTGACCCTGCAGTGCAGTAAAAGTACGTCAGTTTAAGGATTATACAAATATGACAATGATGGGCAGCTTTCAGTCAGGCAGATAAATCACAGCTCCTGCTGGAAAAACTTATCACACATGAAAACTTAATGAAGATGTTCAGTAAAGATTTTCATGTATCTGTAAAAAAAAAAAGTATGACTTTATTTGTGCGGTTAAATGTGTGTGCATGCGTGTGTGCGTGCACGTGTGTGTGCACGTGTGCGTGCGTGTGTTGTACCTGGTCGCACAGAGTTGCGATGAGTCCTTCTAAGTCGTGCTTCTCATGAATCACCATCTGTTTCTCCTCATACTCCTGCTCCAGTTGCATCTCCAACTGCCTCAGCTGCGCACACACACACACACACACACACACACACACACACACACACACACACACACACACACACACACACACACACACACACACACCATAAACACACGGGGAACATGATGGGGAACCAGTCTGACTGGACTCATCTTGTACCTGAGGACACCATCATCTGCTGAGGATCAATTCAGCTGAAGTCAGTTTTTTTTACATGGCACCAAATCAGAACCAAAACAAGCAGCACAAACTGAGGCCTCCTAACCAGCTGTTGTGCTCCAGTATTTAATAAGCATAAAAGTCCCATGTGAAACCAGTCTGAGGGTCAACACACCCGGACCCCTGCTTCTGCCCACTGCAGAACATTCTTGTGTCGATCTGTAAGAAATTTTGCTCAGTATTTACTATAAGTTGGTTAAAAAACAGATTATTTATGAACTGTTTTATCATTTATCACTTCACTTTGTAAGGCTCCACCGGTAAACAGGGAACACCACAGTCACACGTTAGTGAGGAGGGACAACCCGTCACACCTGTGATATTTGAGTTCCTGGTGTAAAAATCTGTCACCTCACTGAAATCAGCCTGTTACCTTCAGCTCATTTCATGCACACGCATGTGCTGGACCCACCCGTCTCTGAGAGGACTTGTGCACATCCTCCAACTCCTCTTCTTTGTCCTCCAGCTCCTTCTGATGGATCTGCTTCATCCTCTCCATCTCCATCTCAAACCGCATATGGATCTGGAAGGATACGGAGACGGTGAGCTGGGAAGGGACGGGGACAGCAGTATATTTCAACCTGTGCGCACCTGTTGCTGCTGCTGTATTTTGGCAGTGAGTTTGGTGATTTCTTCTGCTCTCTCACTGGCCTGGCTCTCCAGGAAGCGAAGCTGCTTCTTGAGGTCAGGCAGCGACTCTGAGGCAAGGTCAACGGGCAGGCTGAGGTCACGGATCTGAGCACACAGCTCCTCCTTCTGCTTCTGCAAACGGCCAACCTCAGACTGGCTCTCCTGCACACAGACACACAACACACAGTTGCTGACTGTATCATGGTTACATCATGGATAATACTATAGACTGAACATAGATGTATGCAACCAGCATCTCCTCTGATGGCTTCTGTGGTTTGAAAACTCAGTGTTAGCATTTTGGCTGCTAGTTTGAATAAGCTGTGTTAGATTTTTCACTGAAAATCCACCAAAGTCGCCAACAGTGCAAACACAGTCCAGAGGTCAATTTTAGTGGCAAAATACACATGCAGTCAACACAAAAGCCAAACCGACCTGCAGGCTGCGGCGCAGTGTGTAAATTTCAGATCCCAGAGCCGTGTTTTCCTGGAAGGCTTTGTCCTTCTGCTCTCTCTCATTTTCAGCTTCCTCCAGAGCCTGAGTCAGCTCATTATCAAACCTGTACAAACACACAAAAACAGCAGGATGTGTTAGTGAAAGTCCTGTGGAAGGGAAGTGATGTTAAAGTGGCTGAAAGTAGCATCATTATGCATTTTAATGTAAAGCTGTATAAACAGGTGCTGCAAACGTGCAAAAGACCTCGTACTTATCAGAGCAGTCAAAGTGCTGCAGCTTCTCCCTTGTGATGAAATATTCTTTGACTCACATCATTCATGACAGATTATAGGTCAGCGAGTCATTTACAACCATTTAAATACCAACAAACTGCAGTTTTTTTGGCAGCTGATCAGGTTTTGGCACCGCTCGCCTGCTCCAACCACAGATGTTATCAGATGATGATGTTAAAACGGTGATAAAAATCGATAAAAAGCATAAAATAGATGAGAGATTAATGATACAGAAGATTATTATTCTTGGGATTTGCTGCACACAGAGCAGTAAAATAAGTCTCACAGCTGTGAGACTTTAAAGTGGATCCAGTGAAACATTAACGGTTAATGTCCCACAGCCGAATAAAAGAGTAAATCCATTTAGATCATCGGCAGATCAAAGTGAAATGAATTTTATTGACTGAATGTGTATTTGGGGCGTGTGCTCTGTGTTCTAGTAGCTGCAGAGACTTAGCATCACGTTACCATAGTTACCCCCAACAGAAGAAACTAAAAGCATGAAGCCAGAAAAGGCACAAATTTCCAAAAAGTTTCGCATCATTGACCTGAAGTGATTCTAAATTTGTTCCCAGAGTATGAAGGTGAGAAAACAGATTTGTTCATAGGTGCTGCGTGTGAATCCGAGGCTCATCAAACTTTTTCTTTGTGCATCCTCCTTGAAGCAGGTATTAGAAAATGGTCAAATGTGGCCATAAAGGAAGGCACATGATCTGATAGATAACAGCTGTGGGGACCCCGAATGCAGGACTCGGGAGGCAGGAATCAACTCAAAAGCATCTTTAATGCTGTTACTTGCAAGAATACAAAGTATATGCGAAAGCAAGGCAGGAACAGGAAAACAGAAAACTGGAAAACACGGAGCTGGGAAACCACAACCATAAAGGAGGACACGACAAAGGAGGGAGAGCGACTCGCACAATAAATACACATCAGGTTATCGGAGAGATCAGACCAGGGAACACAGCTGGGGGAAAACGAGACTGGGGAAAGTAAAACATGGGACAAAGACTGCCAAAATAAAACAGGAAATAACTAAACCGAGGAACATCACAGACGTAGACTTGACATTACACGGTAGCATCGGGGAGAGAAAACTGCAGACTGCTTCTACCAACATCAGTGAAAGAACGAGTCGCTCTCAGGAGCTCAGTGACAGGTACCGTGACAGGATGATACCTGTGCAAGTCCAGTCCTGGAATTTCCACACTGCTAAATATTCCACATTCAGCTGTTAGTGGGATTATAACAAAGTGGAAGCGATTGGGAACGACAGCAGCTCAGCCATGAAGTGGGAGGGCTGGGGGTCACAGTGAACGCACTGATTCTTATAAAAGGCTTTTCTGCCAACATTCACACTGTGACGAACACATCAGAGACAAACTTGCCCAAGGATACAGCCAAAAATCGAACCACCAACCTCCCAACTAGTAGGTGACCCACAGCCACCACACAAGTGCACAGAGGTCACCAACTTCCTGCATCGTCAAATCCACTCCTTTGTGATGGTGAATCCTAATCTTAGCTACAATAAAGCAAAAGCACTGCAGTGTGAGGCAAGCACAAACCGTCTCTGTTTGCGGTCCAGTTCATGCGTGCGGCTCTGCAGGCTGTCAGTGAGGACCCGGGCATCCTGAAGGTCAGAGGTCAAATGGCGACAGTGACGTTTCAGCTCCGTCACACTCCTCCTGGACTGCTCCAGCTGGGCCTGCAATGTCGCCACCTTCACAAACACATACACAGTGTACCTTCAGACATCTGATCTCCCATCAGCGTCTGTTGAGGTTTCAGCGTCCTGTCTCACCTTGGCATCGAGCTGCTGTCGGGTTTGTCTCTCCGTCTCGAGTTTTTCCTCAGTCTGCTTCAGTCGTCTGCGGACAAATTCCACCTCCGTCTGGCAGCACTCCAGCTGCATGACCAACTCACTCTCTGCAGGATGGGGAGGAATGGATGTGACTGTCGGGGTCGCTTTAAATCTTGTGAAATTTCTGTCTCAAAACTAGAATCCAGCCAGTCTTTGAGTATCTTGCCAAGGACACTTGGACACATGGGCAGGAGGAGCCGGTAATTGGTCCACCAACCTTCCAATTAGCAGACAACCTGTTCTACCACCTGAGCCCAACCCCCCCTAAAAGGCAGGTGAATATATATATATATATATTTGGTAAAGCCAAACAATTAAATAAAAGTAAAAAGGTGTTTTGTGATTGGCTTGGGTTGGAGACACAGTTATGGTTGGACTCATCAGCAATGATGTCTCAGACTTCATGAGCTTAATTCCAGCTACCAGTAGCAGGAATCACATCTCCCAGCTTCAGCAAACACTCCAGCCACTCTCCAAAAATCACTATGGACGTCCTGGCAATAATGCAGGACCACACTAACCTGGTCCTGTGGCTGTTGCATGTTCTCGGCACAGACAGACATGCTCTCTGTACCTGTCGCTGCTCCTCTCTGACTCTCAGCAGTTTGAGCTTTCTGCTTCTCCTCCTCCAGCTGCTTCTCCAGGGTTTCCATGGTCACCTTACACTGGTCTAGACGAGCCTATGAAGACACGAGTTTGACAATGCAACCATTTTAAAGATGCTATATTACAGAACACAACAGTCACTGCAGCCAGTGAGGGAAGTTACTTTCCTAAGCACCCGTGCACTGAGGACGCCTTTTTGTTTGTGATTTTTTCTACCTGCAGGTCTTTGTTGTCCCTGCTGAGTCGCAGTCGCTCGGCCCGCTCCACGTCCAGAGCCTGTCCCACCGCATCGCCTCGGAAACGTTCATCGCTCAGTTCAGATGTCACAGCTGTAACCTGCGCACAGATCACAGAATGAGTCGACTGTGTGTGTGTGTGTGTGTGTGTGTGTGTGTGTGTGTGTGCAGCAGCACTAACCTTGGTCTCCAGGCTGTCTGCAGTCTGCCTCAGCTCGTTTCTCTCCTTCTCTGATTTCTCCAGGTGTCGTCTCAGAGCTGATATTTCATCCTGACAAAAATGGCAAAACAGAAAACTCAGCTGCACTGAAACATCTTGCACAATTTGAAGTGTTTGTTTACTGTTATGTTAATGAATCTTTCACTGAGACCCAAGTCCACCTGTTGGATGCTGGCAGCAGACACACGCACTGTGAAACTGAAGTTATTGTACTCAGCTCTACAAATCTTGGAAACACGGTGTCTGACTTGAGTAAAGCTGGCACTAATTGATATATAATCAGTTCAAGGTTTTGCCATTTGGCTTCCAGGGTGCACCAGCCACATTTTAGTGTTTGATGGATCACGTGTTGAGAGGGGCCAGAAGATTATGTGGTGGTGTACAGTCCTAACTCAGCTCCTAACACAGGAATGTGAGAGAACAAAAAGCTATCACCACCCAGCTTGTTCTCCACAGCCCTGATTTTGACATGCGAGTCATTTTGCAGTCAGATGCATCAAGTGTAGGTCACGAATTGGTACCAACAACATCTTCAAGTAAGCAAACGACAGAATGGTGGTGGGTCTCATCAGGGATGAGGTCTGCAGAGAGGAGGTGGAGTATTTGGTCGAGCACTAACAGCCTTGTCTTCAATGTCAACAAAAAAAGGAGATGACTGACTTCTGAAGGACCAGACACCATCACACACCACTCTGCATCCACAATACAGCTGTGGAGACAATCACAAAGGACCTCACCTGGTCACCGAACACAGCAGCTCTGGTTTGCATTTCCTGTGCACTCTCACCACGTTCTACATAGGAACCACTGAGAGTGTGCTGAGCAATTGCATCTCCATCCGGTCTGCAGGCTGCAAAGTCTCAGACTGGAAGGCTCTCCGGAGAGTAGTGAGTTATGCTGAAAAAAATCATTGGGACTTCTCTTCCCCCTTTACAGCACATGTCCAGAGCACAGAGGATCAGATTGGATCCAGCCCTGCACGGACTGTTCAGTCGGCTGGCATGTGGTCGGAGGTTCTGCAGCATCCGGTGCAGAACAATCAGGTTCTGCAACAGCTTCATCCTCCAACCAATCAGAATACTGAACTCCCTCTAATAACCCCCAATGTGCACATACACCCACCATCTCGTCTTTATGTGCAACAGACTGCAGCTACACTGTAACTAGTGACTATGTATGACTGGATTTGCACTATTTTTCTTTTTGCATTATAATACATTTATTGATTATTTATTGGACATTTAAATGAGTTGTTAACACACATTGTGTCTGAAGCTCTTTAATGTATACAGAGATCTTTAATTTAATTCAGTTCAATTTTATGTATATGGTGCCAAATCACAGTCACCTGAAGGTGTTTTATATTATGAAATAAAGACAATATTACAGGTACCACTGCTGTTCCATGTCCCTCCTGGTGCAGTTGAGGATCTTATATTCTCCTTTCTTTCTGAATTTTTTTTACCTAAATGTTTTTGGGGTTTTTTTTGTTTTGTTGCTGATTTGGTGTCTGGGAGCAGACTGAGTCTCTATGGAGACAGGGTTTGGGACGGACAGAGAGGGCATATAACTCTGCTTCCCGGTCCCAATTCCGGGTAGTCACATTTTGGGGGGTTAATAATTTTGGCCAGATTTCTGAGAGCTGCTCCATCCAAAGCCAGAGGATGAACAGGATGAGTGGAAGAGAATGGATGGAAGGTGATTCCCAAACAGCCATTAACCAAAAGTTTTGCCATATCTTGGGATAGTGTGCCGTGAGTCCTTAAAAAATATTGAGGAAACTTGAGGCCCTAAAAAAAGTCTACAACAGTTGGACAGCATCTGAAAGTGATTTCTTTAAGAATTAGGAAAAAAAATCAATGAAAGACCCAAGAAATGCATTTAGGTCATCAGCTGGTCCATCTACTGCTCACCAAAGCCTCATCAGCAGGTCTCAGTGGAGGGTGGCTGCCAAGAAGCCATTTTTAGGGAAGGGAAACTGGGAGAACTGGCTGAAGTCTGCCAAATCACAAGATCTGAACTGGAAATCAGTGGCAACAGCTCTGATTAAGTGATGGATCCAAATCTGAAATTTCTGATTCACATTGTCATTGGTATGTATGGAGGAGGACAGAAGAGAGGTACAACAGTGAGTGTCTACAGCCATCTGTGAAACAGTGGAGGATCTTTGATGGTTTGAGGCTGTATGTCAGTCAGTGGCGCTGAGGAACGTGCAAACATTGATAGAATTATGAACGTAGATGAAGGATGAGGAGTGCAGCCATTCGGGAGGGGCTCAGAGTAGAGCCTCTGCTCCTTCACATCAACAGGAGCCTGTTGAGGGGGTTCGGGCATCTGATTAGGATGCATCCTGGGCGCCTCTTGGGTGAGGTGTCCCGGGCATGTCTGGGCTTCTTATTCTGCCCCACGACCCGGAACAGAAGAAAATGGATGGATGGACATAGATGAGTACCATCAGATTTGGATACCATGCAATACTATTTTTAAAGAATTTGATTGGCAACATTTTTCACCTTCACAATGATCGCAGACACACCGCCAATGTAGTAAACACACACCTGGACAGAAAAATGCCCAGTGGAACACTATCAGTCATGGACTGACCTCCGCAGAACCCGAACCTCAACATTACTGAGGCAGCGTGCGATCATCTTGGCAGAGAATGGAACAAAAGGCAGCCAACATCCAAAGAAGAGCTTTGAATGTCCTTCAAGAAGCCTTGGAGAACTCTTCTGAAGTCTACTTAAAGAAATTATAACAAAGCTTTTCTCAGTGTTGAAGGATAAAGCTGGTAAAGCTCTTTAGAAAGATACAAACCCTGTTTTATATTCTGCATTTCCTGGTATGTTCGCACGTTTCAATAGATTGTTGCACCCATTTTCCTAACAAAATATAAGGAAATGAAGGGTGCCTTAAGACATCTGCCATTTCATTGCATTACAGTTACATAAGACTAACGTAAGAACATAAGGCCAACACTGAGGTAATCCAGCCCAGCTAGAACATTCGGAGAACGTTCTGAGCACATCCACGGTGGTGTTAAGGACATCGCCTTGTAAGGGTTACAGACGGTTTCCTTCATCTGGTATTCTGAGAGCATTTAGTGGACCACTGGGATAAGATGCTCCATCCATGATCACAGTGTTGCCTGAATCTCCAAACTCATCAAAGATTAAAGCTGGAACTGTAAACTTATTTACCACTTTAAGATGCTTTTATATTTTTTGTAATGCCCCCCCCCCCCCCAACCTTCATGTACATGTGTCCATAAGGAAACTCTTGAGAAGTTCTGCCTCGATGATGATCTTACCAAATGATGAAAATTATCTTATGAAAATCCTACAAATTAAGCATTCAGTCTTCTTTCAGTCTTCCTTCTTTTTTAGCCAAAAAAGCAAATAAATATGTCTACAAAATGTTTGAACACCTGCTGCTATCGTGGGTGGCTGTGGCTCAGGAGGTTGGTAGTTCGATCCCTGACTGCTCCAGTCTGCATGCCAAAGTTTGCTTGGGCAAAACCCTGAACCCGGAGTTGCTCCTGATGTGTTCATCAGAGTATTAATGTGTGTGCGAATGCTAGAAAACCATCAGGTGTGGCAGAATGGGTGAAGATGTGTTGTATAAAACGCTTCGAGCAGAAACGCGCTGAAATAATTGTGTTCATGTACCTCTTTGGCCCTGAGCCTCTCATTGTCCATGTTGACATCAAGGAGAGGACGCACTCTGCAGAAAAGTTTCCACCAACTCCATTTGGACACGACCCTGAGAGCCCGCAGGTTCCTCTGCAGACAGCTGACCGCCATCTGCTGCACCTGGAGACGCACAAAACACACACAACAGCACGGTTTGCTCTCCTTTTAAAGTGAAACTTTGCGATAAAATTATTGAGACCTCAAACAAAAATTATAAAAAGTAGCAAAATTGATTTTACCTTAAAATAGCAAGTTATCATAATTTATAAGATAAACATAGCAAGTGTATACACTTTGTTGATTACTGGCCAAGGTCAAGGGTCAAGCAGTGCAAAGCATCCATAAAAGGAGCACAAATAACACAACAAAAAAAGATTAAAGAGGCACAGAGGGTCTCAAAGTGATCGCAATGGGACGCAAAACCACCACAAAGAAATACAGCCTCCAAAAAGAAGAACACAAACATGAAGTGCACATGAACAAAGTTTTATAGGAAAAGTGCTTTGAATGCCTCAGAAAGACTGAGTGAGTCAGCAGTACAGAGGGCAGGCTCACACAGACACACTAACCTTGAGTCTGCGATATCTCTGACGGGCGAGATGTCCCAAACAGGCCGCCTGTAGATGGACCAGCCAGCCCGTGACCTGCTGCTCCCTCTGCTGCTCCAGGAAGCGCAACACCCCTCTCTTCATAAACACCTGAGACAACAGGAACAACTGTCTGAGCCGTGTCGGCACAATACAAATTCAGCTGCTCGATTAGAAGAAGCCCAGACGTTTCCTCACCCTGCTGGCACCCACGACGACGCTCTTTTTAACCACATCCAACTCAACCAGCAGCTCCTCCACCGCCTGAGACACAGAGACAAAAACAAGCTGTTTACTCACAGACGTGGAGTTTTATGGCGGAGCGAGCCGCTGCGACGTGCCCTCTGACCTTTCTCTCATCGTGGCTGACAAACATCGAAGCGTAACGTTTCATAATTGGAGGTGACAGAGCCTGGAAATGACACCTGAAGTCACCCAAAGTCATGTGGTCTGGATAACCTGCAGACAGAGAAACAGAATTTGGATACAGATTTATTTTCTAAATTAAAGATTGGAATTTCTGGTGAGTGAAATTCCACAATTTTATTAGCCTGTTACTACGCAGTAATTAGAAGGTGTCTTTAATATGCAGTTTAGGTTAAAAACAAAGAAAGGCTGGGGTGCCTGTTTGTTCATATATAACTTTGTTCTGTATGAATATGCAGACCTGTGCGGTACAGCTGCAGAGCTGACAGGATCTGTGTGGAGTGCAGCTGCACCCTGAGGGCCGGGATGTCAAAACTTCCATTGTCGGTCTTTGCATTCACACACTGCAGGAACACTGGCCTGGCTCTACGGATCAGATTCACAAGTGCATCCTGCATTGTGGGAAAATCAGAGAAGAGGGAACGAATCTAGTGACACTGAAGAAATACTGAGGAATATGATAATGGAGCTTCTGGGAACTTACTGCCTGCAGTTTTATTGCAATACACTGGGAGTGTCTGCGTATTGCCGCCATTCCTCCGCTGAATGTCTTCCTGATGGTGCCGTTCCTCTGCAGAGAGCGCTGGCTCCCACCCTCCAGTCCCCCCAGACCCCGACACAGGGGGGGCAGGGAGATTCTGGGGGTGAACATGGCCTTCAACACTCCTCTGAGGAGGCAGAGAGAGAAACTACCAATCAGGTGAAATACCAAGTGTGACTTGGAAGGAAGGACAGGATGCTGTTTTTATGTTAGCATTAGCCACCATGTTTGGGCATACGGACAAGCTTGTCCACATACTTTTGACCATTTAATTACATCTAACACACACACTGAAAGTCTTTCTCCACTCTTCTAGTAAAAAGCACATTTATCACAGGGTCAGTCTGCCAGCTGGAGCCGACTAGAAGATGTTCACTCAGACGTCCATGTGTCGGCCCGCGGGCCGTCACTCACACGGTGGAGTTCTGCAGCAGACAGACAGCATTGAGAGCAGACGGGTTGTTCTGGATGAGGCCGAACCATCCGGCCAGGTCGTAACGGACGGGATCACGGCCCATCAGGTGGTTCACCTCGCACTGCATCGGCTGCTCGCACTGTCGCACTGCAGGGGCACGCAAACAGAAAACACTTGATATGCTGTGTGTGATAAAGAGCTCTGGGAGTCTCTGTGTGGCTGTGTTTTTACCCATGTTGCTGTAATACTGGCACACTCTTTCCAGGGCCCTGTTCTCACTGGAGGCGGGCGTCACCATCTCCTCATCCAGAACCCATAACAGACCTCTGGGGTCTCCATCTGCTGCCCGCACCTGATGCACACACAACATATAGAATTAGTGCAGTCTCCCTGTAGGATTATATCACTTCCTGTTACAGTGCACAGTGGTGTTTTTGCATAGTTCAGTTAATTACAAATCTTTAGAAACAGAGCAGATTTCTTGCATATTGGCTTTTCTTTATTGGCTTCCTGTTAAATCTAGAATAGAATTTAAAATCCTTCTCCTCACATACAAGTTTTATCTTTCCAATGTCACCAAGTGCTTGCTCATAGGGAGACTGATTCCTGGGCTCTCTCTGTATTATTGGAGGGTCTTTACCTCACGCTATAAACCACCTGAGCTGACCGATGTCGTGATTTGATGCTGTATAAATAAAACTGAATTGAACTGAGTTGCATTGATTTTCTGCCTGTTAGCTGGTGAATGCAGTGAAAAGAATGAAGGGAGAAATATTTTTGTGTTCTCAAACACAAACCATCCATCATCCATCCGTCTATCCATCCATCCATCCATCCACCCATACATCCATCCATCCATCCATCATCCTTCCATCTATTAATCCATCTGTCTCTCCATCCATCCATCCATCATCCATCCATCCATCCATCCATCATCCATCCATCATCCATCCATCCATTCATCAATTAACCCATCCATTCATCCATCCATCATCCATCTATTCGTCTATCCATCCATCATCCATCCATCCATCTGTCCATCTATTAACCCATCCATCCATTAATCATCCATCCATCATCCATCCATCTACCCATTCATCCATCCACCCATTAATCCATTCATCCATCCATCATCCTTCCATCTATTAATCCATCTGTCTC
>VUQJ01000022.1:7064-22944 GCA_015108635.1 Andinoacara biseriatus
CTCCCCCCACGCACCACTGCCCCCCACCTGAAACGACTCGCACAGAAGAATAAAAGTTGTACTTTTTGTGTGCCACAGATTCGTCTCACGGGGAAGCTGCCGAGGCGGCTGATAATAGAAGTTTGGAGGAGATTCTCGGTAGCATCCCTCCACCCCCGCCCCCAGCAATGACCAATGAACCGGGCGCTCCTCGCCTGATGATAACACATTTAGTTAATCGAAACTTTAAATCATATGCAGGCGAGCAGATTCTGGGGCCTTTTCACAAGGTACGACCAAAGATGGTTACATATGTAATCCCTGCCTGGGAAATACTCTCCTTGGTGTGTCACAGATTTTACCATCACTTGTTGTGCATCACATTTTATTTTAATTTTTTTTAAATTTCACATTATATAAATACATACAGCTTGTCTTTTGTAGTGGAAAGCAGAACATGCTATAGAATAATATAGTGTGCTATATTTTAACATGATTGCATTAAATAAAATCAAAGTGGGAAAAGTCACACTCCTCCATTTTGATTTAGTGAGTGTATTTCACTAGAGGTGGTGATCTAGTGCGGTCTTTCATCTCCTATAAATTGTGATTTTCTGTAAACTTGGTGTTTATGCCCTTTTCTGTTCCCTTTGTTACTCTACAAATTTCTATATGTTAAAACCAATTTTAACTACACTTGCATGGAATACATTCAAAATTGCAATCTTACTGTGCTAAAAATGTTAGTATTTACCCCTATATTGTACAGTCTATTTTTAAATTATTGATTTATATATATGTATATATATATTTCTACTTTTTCTACCTTTCTCTTAGCGCTTTTCCTGCATCATTGGTCCAAATGGAAGTGGGAAGTCCAATGTGATAGACTCAATGCTCTTTGTGTTTGGATACAGAGCTCAAAAGATCAGATCGAAAAAGCTCTCAGTGCTGATTCACAGCTCTGATCAACACAAAGATGTGCAAAGTTGTACTGTGGAGGTGCATTTTCAAAAGATTATTGATAAGGTATATATAAAATTTGTCTCACACACACACAATACACTCACACTAAATGAATAAATAGGTAGTCCAAATGGAGATAGGTGATCAGAAATATTTTCTTAAGGATAGTGGTGTTTCTTGAATTTTTAATAAATATTTTTTTGTGTCCTGGATAATATTGCTGCATAGTGAGCACAACAGTGACTAAACAAAGACTCAAATCAGTCATGAAAGTTACAGCTAACACCTACACATGCTATAGTCGATTCATATTGTGCTAGAATTGATTCTTCTATTTTTATTTTATTTATTATTTTTGCAATATAGTGATTAGCCTCTACTCATTGACTACACTGTGCAAAGTGAAGAAAATGGCTTTTGTATTGAGAGACAAATTCAGTTGGATACATTAGATTACAGATTACACTGAAAATTGATTGAACTGTAGTTCAAAGAATTAAACATGTTTCTATATTTGATCTGCCACAGGGGGTGTAAGAAAGTGTTTTGCCTTGTGTACTGATAAATGTGTCTGAGCCTTTCTGTTTACTTCATTCGCTCAAAGTAAATTAAAATCAAGCAGCTATGCTTTTGGCCAAATTTTGTGTGCTCTGTCAGCTTTAAACTCTCATTTCTGAAACTTAAAAAAACATTAGACGTATTGTAAAAAACTTCAAATTTTAGACTTGCTTCTAAAAGTACTTAATTTTCAGACAAACGGCAAACAGTTTTACGCTGTATTTATGGTGTGATCATTTTGTCTAATAAACATTTTAAAATTCTATTAATGTGATACACTCCAGTATGTATAGGGTCTAATTTACATGGTACTATGACTAGCTTTGTATGCATTTTAAAAAGACTTTTTCTTAATTGTTTCTAAAATGGTGAGCTTTTTTTTTCTACCCTAGTGTATTTGTCAGTGTTATAAATGTTACAAATATTGCAGTTTGAAGTGTGGAGCTGTTTAAATTTCTCCTGAGCTGCTCTCTTCTAAGCTGCTCTCTGTCCTCTGCCCCTCCCCCTCTCTGAGCCAGGAAGGAGATGACTACGAAGTCATCCCCAACAGCAAGTTCTATGTTTCCAGGACTGCCAACAAAGACAATTCCTCAGCCTACCATATCAATGGCAAGAAAGCCACATTCAAAGAGGTGGGCGCCTTACTGCGAAGCCATGGTATTGACCTAGACCACAACAGATTTCTGATCTTGCAGGTAATTCTACATTTTTGTGCAATTTCTTTTTCCACTTCTAACTCTGCTTCTTTTTTTTTTCTTTTCTTTTTTTTTTTTATCCCTGCTGTGACCATCCCATTCTGTAAGAGATTTCCTGCTCTCTGTTCTCTGCCCATGTCCCAGTCCACTTTGAGTCAAAATGTCTCATATACCTTTAAACCATGCCTGTCTTTGGGAATAACCTGTTGCACTGGATTTGGAAAAGAGATGTGCCCTCTGCCAGCCCTTAGATTACTATAGCAGCGCATCATGGTTTGAAACAATGTGGAAAAGGTGCGAACCATTATTTGCTGCTTTAGGATTTTAAGGAAAAGATGCAGTTTTATCCACACTTGGACCTGCATGTGAGTGGTTGTAGTTGGATAGTTGAATAACTCACTGAGATTTTCTTGTGGGAGAATCTTTGAGACTGACCAACCAGTGGGGACAGGTTGGACCTCTTTCTCCCCTCCCCTCCCTTTCCCATGTACCTGCCACGCTTTAGCAGCACGTAAATATTGGCGTGTGAGAATAGACCCCAACCCCAATATTAGCAGTGCTGCTTCAGTGTGGCTGGATCAAACACCCTTCATTACCATGGCTTTATTATTGGTTCAACATGTTATTTGTTTTTTATGTATTTATTTATATTTGCTTCAACTGTGAATGTAATGCAGTCCTGAGTATTTTTAATTATTTTATTTGCATAAATTTGCATTTTTATTTTTTTTTAAATTAGCATTGTGTTGCTCTGACTTTGGAATCACTTCACTTGTTACATTCCTACCCCCTTCTGATTGTATTATTACTGATTAACTCAAGGTACATGAGGTGACAAGTGATATCAGAGTAGAGCAGACTAGCTGATAAAAATTCTGTTGTCCAGTTTTAGTTTTTTAATGTAGTAGCTTCAGGTGAACACTTGAACCTGCTCTGCTTAATATTTTTGCATTTATGTGTGCATGTCCATTTCCACTCTACTTGGGTGTCTCTGCCAGTGATATGGCATGACTATGGGAAGAGGCTTGAGCTTGTTCTCCAAGGTCACTTTTCCAGGCCTCTGGCAAAGGGAAAGCTGTCTATTTTGTGCACTGGTCAGAGCAGAGGATGACGTGGGATTCCCCCCTCCTTCCTCTAACTGGCTTCTCTTGTCTTTCAAACCTTAAAATATGAGCTGCCTTTTTCTCCTACACATAAATAAAAACCCAGTTTGAGACCTGATTTGTTTTTACAACAACTAGATTTAATTTTTGGTTGACTTGAAATATCTCACCTGGCATTATTATTCTTAGGGTATTTAAAATGAATAAATAAAAATGAACACATGTTCTGACAAATGTAATTAAAAGGGAGAGTTGTCCCTTACCTGGGGCCAAGTATTGCATGTGCAGTAATTTGAAAATTCAACTGTGATGTAGGTACCAGAAGTCAGAATTTGCATGTTTACACTAGCATTTGTTTTCAACTACCTTAAATTTGGTAATTCTAATTTAAAAATTTTTAAATGTGCAGTAATTGCTGTGAGGTGATGTTTTTATTTTTGCACTAATAATTATGAAAAATGTTAAACAGTTATTATAAAATATAGTCATTTAACAGATTTAATCTCTTATTTATTTTGTAATCAGTCATTGTTGTTAAGTAATTGAATTTATATTCTACCTTCTGTTTTCAGTTTCTCTGAGTAGGAAAAAATACTCCTGGTTTGGAACTTAAAAAATAAAATAAAATTTGCACAGGGGTTGTGTATGTGTCTCTGTGTGTGACAAACTAGTGTTATGTCAAATTTAGAGCCATGAGTTCAGCTGGCCACATCCTACTGGTTAAAAATGTGGATAATATTTTTATATATATATTTTATCAATTAGTGCCTTATTACACCTTTTGTCTTGGCTTTTTGTGAATGAGTGCATGCATGTCTTTGCCAATGTGCTGTTGTGAACTGTGCCTAGGGCGAGGTGGAGCAGATTGCTATGATGAAGCCTAAAGGTCAGACAGAGCATGATGAGGGCATGCTGGAGTACCTGGAGGACATTATTGGCTCTTGTCGTCTTAAGGAACCCATCCAAACTCTGGCTCGTCGCATTGAGCTCCTCAATGAGCAGAGAGGAGAGAAGGTGACAAAACTCACATGGTATCTGCTCACACAGTTTAGCTAACCAACTTTCCTTCCTGTGTATGAACTACAGTTGTGCATCTATATAGTAGTTTCATGCAGCTTTTTTTTTCTTTTTTATAAACGTGTGCACTTTCAGTACACATGTCTGAGATGAAAATGATACATTGATGTGAAACCAAGTATATAGTAGATTTATTCATTGGGTTTTAACAGTAACCATTTTGTATAGATTGTACTTTGTTGCCATGTTCATAAGCTTCTATTTATTATTTTAGTATAAGAATGGATTTGTTTCATTTATTTAATTATTTTATACTACACAAGTTTGCAAAAAATCATAAGCTTTTTATCCTGGCATAAAATACTGTTTTATTTTGTTTTTCCTAGCTAAACCGGGTAAAAATGGTGGAAAAGGAGAAAAATGCTTTGGAGAGAGAAAAGAACAAAGCTGTGGAGTTCCTGACGCTGGAAAATGACATCTTCAAACACAAGAGTCAGCTCTGCCAGTATTACATGTGAGTACACCAGTGCCACCTCTGTTTCGTACATAAAAAATTAAACAAAAAAATGTATATTTAAAAACACAGACCTAGCAATAGCACAGAAAAGAAGACTTTGCCATTTTCAAATCCTCTAAAGCGCAGCAGGGCATGGTTCTCTGGCGTCAAACCTTACAGTGCTTTGTTTTACATGTCAATGATAAATTTTATCACTGACTCCCCTCCCCCCCTGATGTCTCTGCTATTAGTCATGATCTGCAGAAACGTGTGGTGGATAAAGAGCAGGAAAAGCAAAAAATCTCAGAGGACACCAAGGAGCTCACTGAAAAAAATGCCAAAATATCACAAGAGATGGAGAAAATGAACCAAAATCTCAAAAATGTGGAGAAGTAAGGCATTTTTTTTCCTTCTCTACTCCTGTCCTTCTGTTAGCCAATGTAACTTGTTTGTGAGTTTTGTTTTGTTTTTTTGCTTGCTCTTTTGTTCTTCCTTTGCTTTTTTTCCAAAGTTGCTGCTTTGTACAAAGATGGGTGTAAGCATAATTTTTTTTACATGCACTAACTTCAGAATTTTGGGGGCTTGGTGACATCAGTCATTTTTAAAACTGGCAATTCTGCTTTAATTTTTTTTTGTATTTTTCCGATTTTCACAATTATCTAATATTTCAGTAATTTTTATCTGATTGACTTGAATGTACCCAGTAAAAATGCTGTCTTTGAACCAGGAAACAAAATAAGCTCAACAAGTACATTGAAACACAGAAGGAGAAGTTCACCCAGCTGGATCTGCAGGATGTTGAAGTGCGTGAGAAGATTAAACACTCCAAGAGCAAGAACAAGAAACTGCAGAAGCAGCTGGAGAAGGACAAAGAAAGGGTGTGTTGGCCTTTAGATTGCACACCACTTATACACACAGACTAATTACTACACAATTAATGTTTTTTACATTTCAGAATAGTTGGTACCACACTGACAGTCATTCTCACATGGTGCAGAGGTACACAAATAAAGTCTATCAGGATGATGTACTTTTATCCTTTTTTCTATTTGATGCAAATTTACTGTACAAATCCATTTACAAATAGAGGTTGCACAGTCACCTGTTGCATGGTTACCCTGTGAGTTACTTTGTTTAATTTGTATGGAGGCCAAGACAAAAAAAGGGGCACTAAAAATACAATTTCTTTTGCTTATCAAAAACACGGGAGCTATTGTTTTGAAGCAGAGAGGGAAAAAATTTGATGTTTTACAACAACCTACTTAAAATCAATAATGGCAGAAACTACAGTTTGATGTTTTTGAGCAATGTGTTTTATTTACTAGAATTATTTGTAGGTTAAATTTTCACCACTTCACAGCCTCATGTTTTGTAGTTGTCCGCAGTGTTTTTTTAAACTACAGATTTATTTTTCTTTTTTAGTATCACAGCAAATATTGATTCTAGTAAACATGGATTTTACAGTCACAAATCTCTATTAAAGCTAGCTTTAGGTTTTTTTTTGTTTGTTTTTTTAATTTTCTTTTAGGATAATGCACATTTATGAGAATAGAATGTAAAAAGTTTGACTGAGCAGAGGATGTATGGCAGTTACAGCTAGACAAAGCAAAACTTAGTACAGTGAAATTTTCTTTCTTAGAATGTTTTTGAATATTGCTGACACATTTTGGTATTAAGCATGATGCCATATGATACTGAAAGATCATTGTGTCAAAGTGTATAGGGGCCCATTCATATAAATGTGTAAGTCTGTCCAAAGTTTTTGACTGTTACTATATATATGTGTAAGTGTTTGTGTTGCTGTACGTTTTCTAAATGAACTGACATTATGCACATTAAAACTGAATCAAATTTCATGGAGGAAGGGCTATCTGTCTTAAACTAGCCACTAGGGGGCTGTGAAGTAGCATACAAGTTGATTGTTGGTGTGTACTGTTTCACAGTTCATGGTCTTCCTGTCTCTTAGATTAATGTTTCTGTTGCTTAAAGACTAACTAAAAAAAATGTTTTCATTACGAGTTGTCTTGTGACTGTCAGAATATCCTCTCATTTCCCTCTCTGTTCTAAAACCCAGTCTGCTCCACCTACAATGGCTGTGCTCTGGAAACATCTTGGTCAGAGGGGGAGCTAGGCAGAGGCAGGCAGACCTCTGGGGAGCAGTGTTCTGCTGTGTGGTAGTCAACTATGGCCTGGCTTGTGTAATGCTCCCAGCAGCTACATTCACATTTCACCCGCAGTTAACCCTACAAAACATAGACTATATACACACACACACACACACACCATCCTTGCCTTGTTTCAGCCCTGCCAAGCAGCAGATTGTTGTGCCAGTCTTAACCAGAGCTTGCTCAGTCCTGAATATGTGTTTATAGTTGATTACAGTTGTGTTTTGGCCTATATCTGGATGTGTAGCAGTTTCTTTGTAGCTGTCGCTGCCCCCCACCCCCACCATGTCCCACACTCTTCTCTCATTTTATCTTATCTAATTTTAAAAAAGTAAATGGCGGTTCCTCATTGGGTGGTTCAAGTGTGTATTACTGAAAATGCCAAGTTAAACTTGAAATTGTTTTTAAGCAATTGTTGCTTAAAATCCAGAGTGGAACACATCACACGGCTTTTGCACATTGTCCTGTCTACCTCATCTTTCAGCTGGAGGAAGTGCGTGGTATACCAGCCAGCAGTGAAAAGGCCATCTCTGAGGCAACAGCTCGCAAGGAAGAACTGGAGCAGCAGAAGTTGAAAGAAGAGGAAAAACTTAAGGAAGTGATGGAGAGCCTGAAGGAAGAGACCAGTGGCTTGCAGCAGGACAAAGAGGTACGTGTATACATCTTGGGTTTTAGTTGTGTGCAATGTGTAGCTACTGAAATTTTGTGTTTTGTTTTTATCTTATTACTCTATTTTATTGTCCAGAAAAAAGAGAGAGAGCTCATGGAACTTAACAAGGTTGTAAATGAGACCCGTTCTCGTATGGACCTCGCTCAATCAGAGCTTGACATCTACCTTAGCCGCCACAACACAGCTCTGACACAGCTCAACACAGCCAAGCAGACACTTCAGACTACGTCTGACACACTGCGAGAGCGCCGTCCTGCCATCAAAGACCTGGAAGTCAAAATACCCCAGAAAGAGCAGGAGCTAAAGAAGGTAGAACTAAATATCAGCACTGTCAGTTAGATGGCATTTTAAGTTGTATTGAAACTGCTACACATTCAGCTGTTCTCATAACAGTTGTTGATGATTGCATCATGTGTTTGAGCTTTGGCCTTCTTCTGTTTCTCTGCAGGATGAGGAAGAGTTTGAGCAGCTGATGAAGACTAATAATGAGACAAGGGAGGTGGTAAGGGAATTGAGGCAGAAGGTAGATGAAGCCAAGAGCTCTCTGTCCTCCAACCGCAGCCGTGGAAAAGTCCTGGATGCCCTCATGCAGCAAAAGAAAAGTGGCAGAATCCCTGGCATCTATGGACGATTGGTAAAAGAAATGCAAACAAAAATCGCAGAACACAACTTTCAGTTTTAAGATTTGCATAAACTACACCCTTATACATGCATTTTTGTGTTTCTCTGTGTGATAGCTGTATTCTAAATATATTTATGGCTGTAGGGAGACCTTGGAGCCATAGATGAGAAGTATGATGTGGCCATTTCTTCCAGCTGTGGTGCTCTGGACAATATTGTAGTTGATACCATTGACACAGCTCAGAAATGTGTCACGTTCCTCAAAGAACAAAACATCGGGGTTGCTACCTTTATTGGTCTTGACAAGGTAAATATGAAGACTTTTGAGAAGATCAGTCATGGCGAAATGTGATTAGAGTCTTAAAGTCTTTAGTGCCTTTATGTGAAGTATTGTGCCTTCAAACAGTAATATCTTGCTGCTCCTCATTCCTTTTTACTTCCTTTGCTTAGATGAAGGTGTGGGAGAAGAGCATGGCTTCCATTCACACTCCGGCGGATAGCCCTCGCCTCTTTGACATGGTGCGAGTGAATGATGACCGTGTGCGACCAGCTTTCTACTTTGCCCTGAGGGACACACTGGTGGCCCAGAACCTGGAGCAGGCCACAAGGATAGCCTACCAAAAAGACAAACGCTGGAGAGTGGTCACCCTGAAGGGAGAGATAATCGAGATGGCTGGTGGGTGATTTACCTTTTACTTTTTAAAAATATATATAATGAAGACCTTCTCAGTAAAGATCATTTGATAAAAGTTGATTTTAAATATTTTTCCTGTGGTGTATGGTGTGTGTGTGTTTTACAGGAACCATGACTGGAGGAGGAAGAGTCATGAAGGGCAGAATGGGCTCTTCTATTGGCACTGAGGTTTCCCAGGTGGAGGTAAGTTCAAAATACATAAATCTGTTTTTTGTTTGTTGTTTTTTTAAGGTTTGGGCTAAAATAGCAATTACAAATTCATACTTATCAATACAATTTTAAATTCTTAAAACTGAATATATTTTAAAATATATTTATTTAAGGTAATGGATGCATTTTCTGCAAAGCCATTAAATTCATGCATACATGGTTTTCACTCTGCAGCCAAATGGTGCATAGATACATCTGGACCATGACCACAGACTGACAGTGGTGCCAAAACCTTGTTTGAATTATTAAATACCAGTTGCATAAGCATTAAAAATAAATGGTACCAACAAATCCAGTTTGAGTGTACAAAAACAGATTAAGTGTTCATGATGGCATTATCTTTGAGTTAATTTTTAGTCACCAAACTACTGTATCTGTCACTGTCTATTTAGTGTTTAACCACAACTGCAGAGACAAACTGTAAGACATGAGCTTAAAGTTCTTATTCACTCTGAAAGGACACCTTATATTCTTTAATCCACATGAGTGATGAGTTATTTTAAAATAATTCCTGCTGTGAGATTTTATTTTATACACATTTCCCAGGAGTGAACATAATCATCACAGCTGGCTATTTGTGTTTGGGACATGATGATTTTCATTTGTTTTGTACAGCTTGACCGCATGGAGAGCAAGCTAAATGAGAAAGTGTCAAAGCTGCAGGGATGCCAAGAGAGAAAGCTGCAGCTCGAAGAGAACATCCAGCGCCTGCAGCCGCAGCTCCGGGACATGAAGAACACCCTGGAAAAATACACCAACAGCATGACTGTACATAGTTTTCATTTACTCTGCTTCTCTCACACTCGTTTTGCGTCTTTTCTTTATTTTTTAATCTAATTAACTCCTGCTATTCCTAGGACATCAAATGTGACAGTTTTGACTTTTTAGTTTTTGCGAGTCTGAGTATTTTTTTTTTCTCCTTCTTTCAGAGTTTAGCTGACCAAGAGACTCACTTGAAACTTCAGATCAAGGAACTTGAAGCCAATGTGCTGGCAGCTGCCCCAGACAAGGCCAAACAGAAACAGATGGAGAAGAGCCTGGAGGCCTTCAAAAAAGGTAATGTCCTGTAAACACTAAAGAGAAACACTGTTGTTAATCATTTAAATATGATAATGTCCACTCTCCTGAGGCATGACATTAAAAAAAAAAACTTCACTTTAAATTTTGGTGTGTTTTTTTGCTTGTTTGTTTTTTAAAGCTTGTCACATTATTGTTCTTAATAACCAAATTAGCTTTTGGGTATATATGAATTTGATTCTTGAAATTTAATTAATTTAATTCTTCTAAATATTAAGACATATCTTTGTCTTTCTCCTTTTGCTGTATTCTTTCCCTACTTGTCTTATCAGACTATGAGGCAGCATCCAGTAAGGCTGGGAAGGTGGAAAATGAGGTGAAAAGACTCCACAATCTGATTGTAGACATCAACAGCCATAAACTTAAAGCTCAGCAGGACAAGCTTGACAAGATCAACAAGGAGCTAGATGAGTGCTCCTCTACCATAACCAAAGCCCAGGTGGCCATAAAGACAGCAAACCGGTGAGGAAATGTTTGTTTTAAACTCTTATTAGATGTGCATGCATTGACCACACGTCATATCAGCTACATTATTCTTTATTTGTAAAATGTTTGTAAAGCCCAGTTGTTCATAAAATTTGATCTATGTATGACTCTCTGCTTGTATGTATAAGAGGTTAAATACTGAACTTTTATGCCGTCAGTACCTGGTATCATGTCCCTCAGTGATCTGACACTATGCAGAAATTTCAGAATAGATTACTCATCCAGTGATACAACTGGACAGATGGTTAATTTCATGAAAAATCAGCTGACTTTTTTTTATACAATAACTTTATTTAATTAAATCATGCAAAATTATTAACTTTATCCATTGAAAGTTTACAGACTTACACATGCTCAGAGTGCATTTGAGTAGGTCAAAATTTAGTCCTTTTTAATTCACTTTTTTCAAGCATTATCGAGCCCTCATATGTTCAGATTGCCACGTGACATTTCAATGTTTAAGACTGCAACCAAAATTTTACACCTGCTCCAAGCGTCACAATCTGAAGACAAAATCTTTTTTTGTTCAGCACAATTTTATCCAAAACCAACTTTGAGCATCAGAAGGAAAAACAGTTTGTTTTTGTTGTTTTTTGGGATAAACTTTTAAAAGTTGTCACCATGTGGGATAGGAGGATGGTCTGTTTTATTATATTTTGATGCCAGGCTCATCTTGTAGTAGTGATTCTTTTCCGTTTTAAAATAACTTTCTAATAGACACATTTTAAAACCTACCAAATTACATTTTTGTTCCTATCAAACCATTTAAAACAGAAAAAAAAATCGTGCTGAATAAAACCAAGGTTTTGGCTTTAGATTGTGACACTTGAAGTGAGTGTAAAATTGGTTTTAAGTCCAGTTTTGAACACAACTTGGTTTTGTTTTTCTGCCCTGAAAATTTCTTGTGACTGTCTCCTGTACTTATGAAGTTATGAGGGTTCAAAGATGCTGTGAAGAGAGAGGGGGGAAAAAATACAAATGGAAAATCACCAAATCCTGCCCTGTGGACTTAAAGGTCATGTAACTTTCATAGTATTAAGGTGACATTTTTGCATGGTTTTGTTAGATGTGTACAAAAAAATAAGCTGCTCCTGAGAGGCTGGTGAACTGCTTTCAGATGTGGTTGATCTTACATGTAAAGAACCAGGTAGCTCTTTTTATCTTAAGGGGACACATTATGCTGTGTGCTTGCAAAAAAACTCACTTTTTGCAGGAAAGTCATTCTAATGTTAAGGATGTCATCTTACAAATATTCAACACAAATATCACACGTAAGGAGCATTAGGTTGCTGTCCCTAAATTCCTCGCTCCTGTTGTTGTCATTGGTTTTTTGAATTAATCAGTGCTGTGGCAGTGGTGAGTACTTTGGGCGTCTAGTCTTTGGTGTCTGTGGCTGGAACATTAAGATTGATCATGTAGGCAGGACAGCCTGGTGGTGTGCTGTAGCAAAAACACACAATTGGTTCGTGTGTGATGTGGTTTGTCTGGCATGACAAGCTGTTGAGTCAATTACGAACAAAGTGGAGCTTATGAACTGACACAGTGAAGGAGGTCTGAAAGCCAAAAAACATTTACTTAGACAAATGAACTTGCCACCGCAGTTACACACTTTGTGTATGACACAGATTTTAATCTTTTAGAAGCTGTTGTGATTGCAGTTTAATTAATCTGTGTTTGGGTAGCACCGTATCTAACCACAGTAGATTTTGTTCTAAAATCTGAGCCAAGTTTCTAACCGTGAAGTTTACTCTGTAATATGGAAAATATGAGATTTGACTGTACAGACATGCCATATTAATGTGACTGACGGCCTCAGTGCAGCAGTGCAGGGATTACTGTTAGTCTTGTTTAACAAGTAGTATTTATGAGCTGTGTCAAATCACATTTTTACCCTCACAGCAGAAAAAGAAGTCAGGTAGAGCACCTGGGATATACATTTGCCATTTAAAACAAGGTACAAGTGCTTTGTCTGACAATCGTCCATCAACAACATTCAAACTGTTTTTTTGGTACTCACTTTACGGTTGGCCTCCTGTACATGTATAGTATAGTTTGTATAATTTTTTTAACAGCTACCTTCATTGTTTTTATTTTCCCCTATTGTTAGTTTTTATTATGCATCTTAAGCTGCTGGATTCCCTAATTTCCTTTGGGATCAATATAGTATCTATATCTATCTGTGCAGGCAGCATGATGACCTGGGTTATCTGCACTGACTGAGATCCTCATAGACAACATATTAGCTCTTTAGCAGCCACACTTTAACAGTTTTGTTTTGCAAGACTCTGTCTCTGATCATCAGCAATTCTGATCACACACGTCAGTCATGAACTCTGACAGAGGCTAATGTCTCTGACTGCTGTTTCCTCTGTAGAAACCTGAAGAAGTTTGAGGAGAGTGTGGCTTGTGTGCAGCGTGAGTTGGAGGAAAATGAGAAATCAATAGCTGAACTCACAGAACAGCTGAAGAAACTGGAAGATGAAGCCGGGGAGATCATGAAAGACTGTCAGGAGGCTGAGGTTGGAACTTTTCATCCACTTTTTTTTTTTTTTTCTTCACAGGAAATTTTTTTTTCCATTCTGGTGTATCCCGAAGCACTGTTTTTGTTCTCAGAAGGATTTTTCTTGATCACAGAAAAAATAAGAACTACAACATGCTGTTTAATGTCATTTTATGAAATGCATTTTTCAATCAAAATATTTTACATTTTACCAAGTTGTTTAAAAACACATGAGAATTGTGTAGAGGATTGATGTGCTGTTTTTCTGTTCCTCCCAGGCTGCATTACCAGAGGTGCAGGAGCAGTATCAGGGGGTGCTGAAAGAGATAAAGGCGTTGCAGCAGCAGGAGCACGCACTGCAGGAGGAGTCCCTGAGTGTCCGGCTCTGCATCGAACAGATCGAGGCCACCATCACTGAACACAACAACAAGATCAAACACTGGCAGAAAGAGGTGAGAGGAAGGGCGGCTTCGTGAATTCAAGTACCACATTGGTTTTATTCTTGTAACGCTAATGGCAATGGCCCAGTGATGACGGGTACACTTCATGTACTTTGGGTTTTCTTCTTCAAACCCAATCCAAAACAGTATAAACAATTGCTTTATCGTTAGCTTAATGTCTTTAATGTCTTGTTTCGCTCTGATTATTTGACTTGTGAATGCCTTAATTATTTCTGAGGCACTTTGTAACTTTGATTTGAAGCTATGTCTTTATTTTTAGTGGATGGTGTTTCTCCAGCTTTGATTTTCATGTATTGAATTATTGGCGGTTAGGATTAGGAGATGGTTCTGTTGGATGTGTGGGTATAAAACGTTGAGTAAACCATTTTTGTTCTACAGGCCTCCAAGCTGTCCCTTCATACCATCGAGGACAAGCCAGCAGAGGAACTCCCTGTACTCACGCCGGCCAAACTTGATGAAATCTCAGATCCCAACATCATTATCAACAAGATGATCACATTAGAGACGCAGTGTGCTCAGATGAAGCCCAACCTCGGGGCCATCGCAGAGTACAAGAAAAAGGTATGCACAGATATGACAGGCAGCCTGCTACCTAACCTCTGCTGAAATTCACACATTGATGGTAATAGTGCAGAGTAGCTGGTGACATATTTCTTATCCACAAGTATTTCCTTTGTTTTCGGTCACTTGTACTGAAGCCGGTCCGATGGACAAATTCAAGCCAGCGTTTTGTTTTGAAGCAATAGTCTTCTGGCTCATCTGGTGCTGGTTCAGCTGATTGGACATGCGCCAAACAGACCTATCAGTATATATAATGCTCTTATGGTCCATTTATAGCCTTATTGCTCTGATCAATATTTATTACTCACTTCAGAAATGTCTCATTGTGTCCTTTTTTGCTGATTGGAAGCATTATGTGCCTGCATTTACACTGAAAGGGTTTCTTCAGTTTACAGCAAACATTCCGTAAACCTCAATTTGCACTGTGGCTCAAAGCGAGGCTTATGCTTTAAAAACTGATCAGAGATGAAAGTAAAACAATTAAGCAACTCTGTTTAGATTTTTAGCAATAGGAAATGAGCTTAGTCTAATTTCAGTGTGTGTGCGTTCTCAGGAGGAGCTTTACCTGCAGCGTGTCGCCCAGCTTGATGAGATCACTACAGAGAGGGACAAATTCAAACGTGCCTACGAGGACCTACGCAAGCAACGTCTCAATGAGTTCATGACTGGATTCAACATGATCACAAACAAACTGAAGGAAAATTACCAGATGCTCACACTGGGTGGTGATGCAGAGCTGGAACTCGTGGACAGTTTGGACCCCTTCTCTGAGGGCATCATGTTCAGGTAAGATGAGACCCCATGCATGTGTAGTTGACTGTGGGGTCCAACAGTGTAGAAAACATCCAGATATCACAATTCAGCTAAACTCAAATCTAAACTAAATGCTGCCTGCATTGGATTAAATATTCAGGTTGACAGATTGTAAAGAATTTATCAAATTCAAAAAAGGACTTAAGACCTTTTTTTTGTTTGACAGTTTCTTTCCTATATAGAGGGATGAAAATCATTTCCTATCCACTAAAGTCTGAGGTTAATGTAATTTTATTCTTCTATATACAAACCAAGTAGAAACAGCTTCTAGTGTAGGGAAACTGAGTTTTTAGATCATGACCTCTTCCTAAAATGTTCTTGACTTTCTGCTCAGCACAGTGAAAGTGTTTCTTTAGTACATGTCTGTTTTTTTTTTTTTTTAATTATAATTTTACTTTGAACATTTAAGGCACTGAAATGGAGAGTGTAAATTAAAACAAGTCACAGTAGTGAATAACGCATCACTAATGCTCTGACCTCCAAAATGGAGCAGTTATAGCTGTGTGCAGCTGTTAGGACTGCATTAAGAAGCCTTTTCTATCAGCCATCTTGTCTTCTGAAATGTGAGTTCCACGTGGTGATTGAACACGTGACTCACACAAGACCTTCGCATCTTTCAAAGCTCTCACACAGGAAACAGTCAAAACATTATGAATAAATTTCATGTGCTTTTTCTCAGTGATGTATGTACTGTTGGACCCCAGCTGTCAACTCGTGTGCTTTTCTAGGCATAAATCAAAGTCATTTAAGCACCCCCCCCCCCCCCCCCCCCCCCCCTCTCCCCCCCCCCCCCAAACCACCAAAAAAA
>VUQJ01000022.1:32515-42988 GCA_015108635.1 Andinoacara biseriatus
AGTATGTTTAAAAAAAAAAAAAAAAGAAAATCATAATAAAACTGATGTGGCACCGACCTCCACATTCCTCAATGAGGTTAGCAATAGTTTCTGCCTCGTCATCAGCCATTTTCAGGATATTGCTGAGGCCATCGAGAACAACCTGCACAACTTGAGCATCCTTCACTGTGAGCAGGTTGCAGAATGGAGGGATCACATGCTTCTCAATCAGGTGTGCCACCTGGAGACAAACACAGCGAAGCATCATTAACCAAACATGTTCTAAAATGAACATTTTAGTCATCAATGAAAATAATGAACTTTTTCTTAGAGCAGCAAATGTTATTGGTGTAATTTCAGTTTATTTTTACAAATGTTAAAACTTCCCATTTCTTCTGCATTTTTCCAGTGTTTGGGAGAGTCTTACCTGATCTTTCCTCCCGCTTATTGTCAGGTTACTGATGGCCCAGGCTGCTTCTTTCTGCGTGCCAAAGTCACCCTAAAACATACATATTCAATATAAGCAATCCATCCTTCATTTATAAGCTCTCCGAAAGTAATCATACAGGATCCGATTAAGATGGATACAAACCTTGTCAAGCAGATGAATGATCATGGGCACTAGCTTGGCATCAATGACAGCCTGCACCTGCTGCTGGTTACCTGCTGTGATGTTGGACAGGAACCACACTGCCTCCTACAGGACATATAGCACAAATACAAGAATGAGATTGTTTTCTATCATGGGTATGATGTGCTGTGCCACAGCGATTCAGTGTAGGTTTGAGCCCAAGCAGAAAAAAATATTTTTTGTTGGCTGGCCAAGCTGGATCAGAATCCAGAGGTCCACACAGTTTGGACCCCTGGTTGAGAATGAGTGCAGTGGGTGGGGAGAGGGTGACTTTGAGGCTCTAATCATCGTCCAGTCACAACAGGAGGCCTCTTTTTGTTTTTTTAAAGTGACTGGTCTCAGATGCACTCCGATATCAGCAGAGACATTTGGTCTTCAGCACCCTCTCTGCACCAACCCATGGTATCACACGTTCAATCACATGAGAGCACACATACACACACTACTAACCCCCACCCCCACACCACATTACTAACTACAGGTATAAAGTCGCTGGTGTTTTCTTCGATTCTTCGTCCTCTTGATTCTGAACCTTTTGAATTCATGGTCTTAGCTATCTGCCCCATCTATTTCCTTTCATGCAGCATTCACCCTTGCACCATGTCTCAGTTTCATCACTTCCAGATGACTGATGAAATTGCTTGAGCTCATCGATTTGTGTGTGTTTTTTAGAAACAGTCGGAGAACGTCACCTTGTTGATTTTCTCCTTTGGGTGAGTGAGGAGTGCAGGGAAGTGGCTGAGGGCATCGCAGTTTAGCACCACCTGGGTCTGTTCGTCTGTGCCGGTCACTATATTCCCAACAGCCCTCAGGGCAGCGGTCTGGATGTGGAGAGGAAGCATAAAACAGGTTTGATAATGACACATGCTTAAAGGAATTCTTTTGAAATACTCAATATGCTTGTAGCACAAAGCCGAAAGTCAGTGTCGCTGGAGTTCAAAGGTAAAAGTAGTTTCAAATAGAACAAAGTTACAGAATTATCTTCACACTTTTGTTTCACTAGTAGTATTTGCCTTTTATTAATGTTTACAGTGTTGACATAACAGCAATAAGAGCACTGCTGGGACATAACTGGTGACCTGTAGAGTCCAAGTACTCAGGCCAGATCTTCCACAGCAATTGGTTCGTCAATACAATCCCATTAAATCCAGCTGTCATTGGTCTGAAAATCATTATTTTTGAAGGTGGGGACTGCAAGAATTTGGATTTTTTTTTAAACTCTTCTCTTCACAATGGTAACCTAATGGATACTGCAAGGTTAAAGTTTCGCTTGTGTTTATGTTCAACTAATATATATTCTTACTCTACTTCAAAGTATATGGTTGTCAAGAAGCAACAAAGCATCTAGTTTAATGCAGTAGGCCAACATATCTGAGTTGGATTCTGTTAACTTTTATGTTTAATAAAGACCAAGCTAGACAGAAAGCCTCGTCTTTCATGTAAATGTGAAATCGCAACACCAGCAGTTTAGCATTTTGCTCTGGAAATGTGGCCCTTCAACCATATTAAAAATCTTTACCCCACCCCAGAGAGGGAAACAGGATATTGTTTTGGGTATGTTTGTTTGTGTGTTAACAAATATTACAGCATAACTATCATATCATATTCATATCAAATTTGCACGAAAGATTGTCAGCGACTCCAAGATCACCTGATTACATTGTTGCCTTAATTGGGTCAAGGTCAGAGGTTAAAAAAATAAAAAATAATAAATGAATAAAAAATAGTTTGGGAAACGTCCTCTAATGCATATTTTTGGCCATATCTCAGCTTTAAAAAAAAAAAAAAGACATTACCCTCATTTGTTGCAGTAAGAAGCATATCACTATTGTCCATGAACATGCAACATTTGATCAGCATATGATCCAGATACGTGAATATGTGACAACTTTTGACTATCAATCACTGAATTTCTCTATATTGCCCAGCTGACAAAGCACGCATTCTCTCATTACAAGAGAAAAAGCTTGCTTAAAAAAAAGAAAAAAGAATGAAAATCACCATAAAATGAAAGTTATTTTTCAACTTTTAAACCATGGAAAATTATGGGCATGGATAAAAGGACCTGTGCTATTTTGGTGACTGAATGTCTGACCTGTTTGTGAGACAGATACACAAATCAGCCAAATTGGCCCACCACCACTTGTTTGTTCTGGGATTACCAGCCAATGTAGGTTTATGTTTAGAACTTATTATGGGTAGGGAAGCACTGGTTGGTTCTAAATCTGTCATAATTTCATATTTGGCAAAAAATTATTTAATGTGATCCAAATCCTAGTTTTGAATATTTATTCAAAAGTTATTTAGGGTAATAAGACTAATCGAGTGGCTCCATAGTGTAGTTCACTCACAGAAGGAGAGTGAAGGGTTGCGTCAGGAATGGCATCAGGTGTAAAATTGGCAAATCAAATATGCAGACCTACCTGCTGTGGTGACGCCTTGTGAATAAGGGAAGAGGCAAAAATAGCTTTAGAGTGAACACAGAACGCAGTGTTCGATTTAGTAAACCTAGGGGTAATGTGTAGATTTATTTTTCTGTGCGACTAATAGTAGGTACGATTTCAATCAACCCGGATCTCCTTTGGCTGCGAGCACAGCGCCTAATCGCCACATGGTGTTGGTTAATTCTTCTGCAACAATGGCATTTTTTAAGATAAGACCCAATTTAGGTGTAATTAGTCATAAAAAGCCCCTGTTCCTTTCCCATACCTGAACTTTGACCTCCTGGTGACTGAGCAGAGGTACCAGATGTGGGACAATGCCAGAGTCAATAACCATTTGGATCTGCTCATTCCCTGCATCCGTCAGGTAGGACAGAGCCCACACTGTGTCTACCAAGATCTGGAGGCAGCAAAGCAAGAAAAGATTCAAACCAATACATTTAGCTTTCTGTCTAAACTTCATTCAACAGCAATAATTTAGCAGAAACTGGGAGTAGTGTGTCCAGAGTTATGTAGCACAGTTCTGGATACTCACACTGACATCAGTGTGGTGAATCAGAACGCAGAGAGCTGGCAGGATCTGAGAAACAAAGAATATGCGTCATTAGGTGGATAAAATGACAATGAAACCAAAAAGCTTCCGATGATTCAGGTCTGATCATAGCTGCAACGACTGCATAATTAATCACTGTTCGTGTCACATCTTCAATAAATATGAAACATTTGATTTCAACACAAAAACAACTAAAACAGTTAAGTTGCTTTCCTTTGAACATCCTCGGGTGCTTTTACACAGATTTCAGAAAAGTCAGGTTCACTTAACTCTGCACTGCGTGGTCTCAATGTTAGAAGTGACCCACTCATCTATTTGGATGGATCAGACAGTTTCCACCATGTTTCAAATGTCTGTACAAATAGTGGCTTTTCTCACACCTACAATCTAAAGACATCTTGAATATTTTAACCCATTTTTCAGGAATTCATTTATGTCTCATATTAAAACATCATCTTAAATGTAAAAATACACAATCACAAATGCAGTAATGTCAAACTAAAGAATAACATAAAATGGTCTTTCCTCTGTCCTCTTGGAAGCCTCTTAAGAAGGAAGCCAAAGGTTCTGTCAGTGTTCGGGTCTACTCGATGAGGTAGATTTGGTGTGCGTTCATGTGTACGTGTTCTTATTTGTGTGTGCGCCTGTGTGTTTAAGTGTGCTAGTGTGTGTGTGTCTGCTTTTGGACCATGAAGAAAAGCGAGCATATCAGTATTCTCAGAACTGGGGTTCTCCCTCTCCCTTTGACATTTCCTGCTGCAGCAAGCAGATGTTCTGATGGTGTTCATTAATAATATATGATGATAATTCAATGTCCAGCCTATCAACCCCAGGTCAGTAACTCTGAAATAAAATATTTTAAAAAATATTACAAAATACAATTTATATAATTTATGTTTATATGAAACTAAGTCTGCAACATAATATTAATAAAGCCCATAAGTATGGTCAAGCACATGCCTACCCCCCCTGCTTGCTGCAGACATCCCTGCCATTTAAAGCAGGATGGCTGCTGACAGCTTTCAGCGGGCTGCCTGCTTTAAATATCATGTCAGACTGCAGAATTTATTTGAATTTCTGTAGCTTTACTGTACATTTTTCACTGTGTAAAAACAAACAGTGGATGGGAGCAGCTACAAATTTCTCTCTTCTTCACATCAAGAGCTGGTTGATCCGGTGGTTTTATGAAGGACTCAAATGTGGGTGAGACACTTACATGGTCACACTTGAGTGCTACAGAGTTAAAAACAAGAAACAACACAAAACATCAAAACAAAAAAAAAAAAAAGAAAGAGAAGTTTTATAATCAAGTTATTTGAGTTACTCGAATCCTTGCAGCCCTGCATTGTATAGTATTTTCACAAAGTTTCAAGCACGGTGAACAGGAATGAAACCATGATTGTCTTCTCACCCATGCGCACCTAAAAATGCCCCTTTCAAATAGGAACACACTGATACATTACCCTGCAAATAAAATAAAACTCCTACAAATGACAGCGGCCGGTGATTCAGGTTAATTTTGTACCATCTAAATGTTAAAATCCAAAGACCTTCAAACTGGTTTTTTTTTTTTTTTTAATCTTTTTTTCCCCCTCCTGGTACAAAAGGGGGAATTTTTTAAAAATCCAAACATCAGTGCATCCCTACACCCTTACGCACACATTCTTTCTCTACATACCTCCTGGATTGTCTCCATGGGTGGTGGAGGGTCCTTGTGACGGCACAGATTGACCATGACCCAAGTGACATTGCGGAGAAAGGTGATGGGGATGGAGGGACTAATGAAAGACAGCAGGGGCTTGACCACACCCAAGCTGATCACATAGTCTCTGCACTGAGGGCCATCACCTGGAGAGAAAACAGATTTCAGAAACAGTTTTAGGACAGACTGACAATTTACTTCTAACAGTCACGTGCACGCAAACGGCAGCTCACCTATGATGTTCCCCAGAGCCCAGACAGCCTGTTCACACACATTCTGGTGAGGTGAGTGAAGCAGCCTCAAGAAGAGTGGCACAGCATCTACACAAAGGAAAAAGATTATTAAAAAAACAAAAAAACAAACACAAATCAGTGATTAACAAACTAAGAAATTTGGAAGAAAGGGTTTTGATTCTGATTATGGTTACTAAATAAAATGTACTTCAATCAAAGCTAAAGTTTCTTCAGTGCTGCTGGTAAGAATCATAATATATCATAGATTAAGACTTTAAAGATGAATAATTCCCACTGTGTGACTGGAAATAAAGCAAATAAATGAGTTAAGAAATAAGAAAATGAGACTTTAATCACAGAAGTTGCAACACAAAAAAAACAAAACAAATTTTAATCTTGATTTTTCAAAAGTAAAATTTAACCACTTCATTATCTGTTAAGCTAAAATGTAATTTCCTTTTCAAAGTTAAGATGTCTAACAAAAACGTGACAAATTTAAGAAAGAGAAGTGCCATGTTGTGACAAAGGAACACTTACTGGACTGAACCACAGCTTGGGTCTGCTCTGAGGTACCTGAGGCTATGTTGGTTAGAGCCCAGGCTGCCTCAAACTGGAGAGATGGGCTGTAGAAAGGTGCAGAAGAGGCGATTGCAGGAATGAGCATGTCTGAGTAGGCATGTTTAACAGTAAGTGCATACTAATGAATCACTTATGTTCTGCCATTGCTGGAAGGTGAAAACTAGAACACATTTGCATATCTACGACACTGTTTAGATGTAGGCAGAACTAAAACCTGCTGGCTCATTAGCATAACTCTGAAGTTTACATAAACGCAACATGATGAGAAGACGACCAACAAAAAGGACAATTCACCGCTATATGTACAGACAAACAGCCAGCTTACTTGTCATCTCTGTCCAGGCAGTGCACCAGGATAGGAAGGATCCCAGACTTAATCAGGTCATCTATGGGAGGATTACGGTCACTGGACAACAATTTCCTAAAAAACAATGAGCAATGAGGAAACAAAAGAAAGTTACTCTCTCACACACACAAACACACCAAGCTGAAGGATATCAGCAGACAGAGAAAGAGAAAAGAATGTCAAGAATCCAGAAAATGCGAGTCAATCACGATGTCAGTGCCTCCAAGGAGACTTCATCCTGCTTATCACCTAAAACAACACTACACAACGTCACACTAAGGCAAATTCACAATCGCTATTATTTTTGTACATGTACTCCTATCATGCATCGGCTGTGAGTGAATTTATTTGATCTTTCAAGAAAACCCAGCCAAAATAAACTGACAAAAGTTGCCACTGCTGTAATGGCAAGTTGCGCTCTGGATTTGAGACAAACCAAGAGCGGCACCGTAACAATTTTATCTCGATTATCTTGTTGTCATATTAGTTGAAAGCCAAAAGCAAAACTGAAAACAAAATTCAAGCCCACACAGCCCAGGCGTTTAAGAAGAGGATATTATAATAGGATATAGCTTGATGACAAAAGTTCAGTTATGTTCCTGGAACACAAATGTGTTTTGGCTACCGTATGCTGCACCTGACACAAACGCTGCCCAAATGAGCTGCAGTGCCGTTTACAATGTCCATTAATTAGACAGGGCTGACTTGCTCTTAAATCGCAGCTGTCAAGCAAAGCTGGAAAAACATTCAACCCCAGAAAATGCAACACTGACGCTGTATTAAGTGGAGAACCCGTAATTTCGACCAGAAAGCTGGTTGAGCCAATGCTTTGCTGTACTGGTGCAGAATCAGCAGTTGGCACGTACACTTGTGACCCAGATGTTGAATAGCAACAAGCAAAAAGCTACTCTTCATAATATTAGTCTGACAGCAGGTCAGTAAACTTTACTGATTGTGAGAAGTGCACCAACAGCAGTAAGGGAGAGCTGTTGATGTGCAGCGTTTTCTATTTGCAACATGATATCACCATTGTATAAGAGAAATAATAGTTACTGAGATACACTAAGAAAAGGTGTGTGTGTTTTCACCTGGCAGCCTGGACAGCGCTGAGCTGGATGCCCTGGTTATCACTGGTGGCATTCTACAAAAAACACAACAACCACCAAATCATGCACTGCACAACAACTAAAATATTTAATATCTCAAAAAAAACTGCGTTTCCAAAAGAATATCAGAGGACAGCCAATTTCCTACTCATAAATAATCAGTGAATTATATAGGACATTAAGATGACTTTGAAGGACAAGTGTCAATTTGAATAAATAATTCAACCAGCTAGGAAATACCAGGAAAAGAAATATAAATCTTACTTGTACTATTGCTTCAAGAGAAGTGTTTTGCTGAAAAAGAAAAAAATCAGAAGGATCATTAGTATTCTTTGTTAAACAATATGTAAACCTTAATGTTAAAAAAAAACAGAATAAATAGAAAAAAAAAATTTAAAACCCAGTGTGTGAAGAAAAAAAAAATTGCACTATTAAAAGAGTGTTCTGAGTGTTCAAAATTACAGCGAGCAGACATCTGTTAGCTTCTTGCTTTTATACTAAACAGGAAGGAGAGTCACTAAAGTAATAAAGTACCAGCTGATACAGCAAGAGGAGGCTGGGGATTGAGAAATGCCATCAGGAGTCTTACTTAAACTAGTCTGGTGTTATGGTGTAACAGTCAGCGAGCTGGACGTGCAGGCCAGCATTCACCATGACAAAATGCCAATTGGCATCCTCACCCAGTTCCCCCTACATGGAGTTCAGAGTGAAATGTAGGCTCTGACTAACAGATTATTATGAGATGCTTCTGATTATAAATAATAATAATAATAATAATAATAATAATAAAAGGAAAAAGGAGGGGAGCAGACTTGCAACATTGGTCAAACTAGAAAAAAAAAACATCCAAACAACCTTCTGTGTACTCAAAACAGATTTATGATTGTGTGTTTACATCCCATATCTGGGTGAATGATTAAAGAGGCGACTCCAATCTAGATATATTAATAACTAATACAAGAATAATGAAAGGAAAAGCTGAAAGAAACTGGGCATTTAGGGCATTTAAAATCTAACCAAATAAATGAATGAATAAATATTTTAAAGGCAACACAACATGTCTTATTTTAATACATAGACTTTAAAATACTATCATCAAGGGCGCTTTCACAAAAGCTGACCTAATGTCTTTCAGTGACTCAGAGCAGCATGTCATTGTTGATCTATTGCTTAGCAGCCCATTCTAAGTTAGCCTTCTCAACACCTCAAGGTAGTCAGAGTGATTGCAATTTTGAACTGCTGAGTGGCCATTTTAATCCAGCAATGCCACCAAACCCAGATACATGAAGGCCGGTGGATCCATTTTGTGTGATCACAAAACAAGAAGCGTGAGCTAACGCTGCATATACAAGGAGATGACTACCGAGACATTTGTAGATTAGCGTCAAGCTTCTCGGGGTGCACAATTTAAAACTAAGGTTCCAACTTATTGCATTTCCACAAAAGGAGCTTGTGACGTGGGAAGAAAAATACTTCACTGAAAATAAGGTACACCCTGAAAATGGCCGATGTCTTCTGTGTTTAATCAGAGAAAGATTGCACGGCTGTCCACTGAGAGAAAAGATCTGACTCAGATTCTTTGAAGTGAGCACGCATTCATCCAGATGACAACATGCAATATATGCATGAGGCCGACTAATGAGAACAGCTGAAACATAAAGTAGAGCAATATCCTCGTTACCGGCTGACCCTTTACATTTCAGAAAGGTGGCCTTGTGGTTCACTCCTGTGTCTTGTAGCTACTGTGCTGTGTGGAAGTAACATTGTTAAAACAGTGTAGCCACTACGAAGTGTGCTGACCGGAGGTGATGAAGTTTCTGTAATCAACCATGAAATGTCTAGATAGGCCCAAGCCTCAGTGTAACAGCTATCCAATGTTGCTGTGTACCGTGTTCTCTGTCCTAAAAGAAAAGGGACAAAGGCCGGGTCATGCAACATGATGAGCATCTCCCTTTGCCTCACAGATGGTGAAGGTTTGCTGAGCTAGAGTAAAGCCACAGGAGTATTTTGAACTTTAAAGGAATTTTAAAAAACGCTGTACAACTGTACAGCTTGAAAAGGATCAGAATTTCAAAGGCTGCAGTGCCATGACATATTTCATTATTAACTTGACTGTGCATGCATTTACACATTGTCTAAATGCATATAAATTCGAGCCCGAGTTGACTGAAAGGTTTCTGATTTGAGGGCAGCCCTAAAGGTATTCCTAACAGCATTTCCTCATTCAGAGAAAAGGCCATTAAATACCCGCCAAAATAACAAAATCCTAAGGAGGAATACTTTCACTAGGTGTGTTGTAATATTCTGTAACCTCCACATGCACAAAAAAAAAAAAAAAAAAAAAAAATACAAAAACTAAAAACATGTTTACTTGACTTTTTGGTGGCAGGAGGCTTGAGCGGAAGACACAACGTACCGATCTGAAATCTCCGTCGACGTCAGAATCCTCACAGATGTCCTCATGGGGAACATTTCTCCTCTTCAGAAGGTGCTCATCTCTTTTGTTCTGTGGTAGAGGGAATAGAAATAATACTTCATACATCCTCCTGCAGAATTTCCTCATCACTAGATGGAAAACTCTTTATTTCAAACACTTTGTCAAAGATAATTTGCAGATAACAGACCAGAACATAATGTAATGTACCTTAAAAGTTACAGGGTGTTTGAAGTTGATGGTAAAACACTAAACAACTGTGATTACCTTTCTGAGTTCCACCACTACTTCAGTCCTCTGTCTTCTCATAGTCTGTGGGAAAGATGGCATGGGTACATTATACAAAAAAGGAGCTTTACTGTTAATGCTGTTTTCAGTCAATTCAGATTTGTCCACTGTCAGGGTCCTGTCTGAGTGACCTGAGCTGATAAGCAGTCAATCATACTTGCAGCATCAAGCCAACAGCCCA
>VUQJ01000024.1:9056-19403 GCA_015108635.1 Andinoacara biseriatus
TTTGGCTGGCACAGACATAGAGTAACATGACTGCATAGCATTCATCATAAGACTCCTGTATTGCCATGAGGCAGTCACCCTCACAATCAGCACTCTTTTGGCATTCAGGGGTTGGTGTCTCATTCATTACCAAGGGAAGATTAGTCATCCGTCACAGGCTGCCATTGCCATGACCCGTCAGTACGAGAGAGGATGTAAGAAAGAGACAGATTGATGGCCAATGCCGAAGTTCAGCACTCTACCATGATACCAGGACCCTCACATGCCTTCCCTTCCCTTCCCTTCCCTTCCCTTCCCTTCCCTAGCTCTTGCTCTCTGTGTGTCTTGCTCAGCTGTTAGTGTTCTAGCTTTCACTGATCCAGCACAGCTATATACAGTGTGACAGGTAGACAGAGAGAATGAAAGGGATAGGCTGAAAATAGAAACAGAGAGGTAAAGTATTTGGCAGCCTGCTAAATTCTGAGACAAAAAAAAAGGGAAACAATGTTCTATAAAAGACTTGTGCTACCAGCAAGCAACATCAATGCAGACAATTTGTGACAAAGAGATGAGGTGTTCCAGCTGATATGATAAGTCAGTCATTAGAAAATCAATTAGCATCACTGACTCAAGCTTGTCAAATCCAAGGTGGTTTTGGAAAATGTCACCAGGAAAAATCACAATACATAGGTAATATATTCCAACGATCAGCCTTTTTTAATTTAAAGTAATGATACATAATCAAATCAAACTTTATTTAGACTAAACTGAACGAGGCTAAACTGTTAAAAGTGAAATCTTAAACAAGCTTACTTGCTGTCACACTAAATGAACAAACAGCTGTCTGCATGACAATAGAGTTCACCTTTCCCTCTTGGGGACCTGCCAGCTTCATGTCTGTGTTATTTGTCCCTGCTGCTCTGAGAGGAAGATATGGGACACCAGATGTAGGACACATTGCTTTTACACTGATAATCTGTCTTATCTATAAGGCTTTTGCTTCCTTTTCACTGAGCTTTTATTAGCTGGCACATAGAAAACACTCATGTTGCTGTATGTCGACTGTCAGCGTTTGCCTCTCGTGCACGTGATCTGCAAATGAACGAAGGAAAACCGTGCCATCATTTACAGTCTCCTGACCAGAGTGTAATTAAAGTGGCACAGATTTCATGTGATTACCTTAATCAATATTTCAATATTCCTTGTGTGGCACCTCCTAAATTAATCACAATAACGAGCTCTGCAGTTTTTCAATTTTGAATGACACCTCAGAGTCTTTTGAGGCTGTGAAATCAGCAACATCAATGCTGTTTGTGTAGCTGCATGTGCAGGTTTGCAAATATTTGTCTGCCACAGATTTATGCTGATTGCTTTGCATCTCATTGAAGGAGTGCAGTATTCCAAGAGGACCTCCTGGTCTGTTTCTAGCCAAATTTATTGAAGGATGAGAGCAGAGCCATCATGCGGTTTAAATGTGTTATTCTCTCTGCTTTTGATGGTTTCAGGTTTAAGTGCACGGTCACACTCTGCCAGCTCTCATCTTCTGAGAACAAAGAGAGGTCTTTTGGGAGTTCACGCCACAAAGTTGTAGTCCAAGGGCATTGGACAGGAGCCAGCCTGCTGCATGCCTTTCTCCTAAAAATCATCTATATTTCCTTTTGAACTCCTTCATTATCCCCCCCAACAGCTGAGCATCTGAAACGAACAGCTGATTATCTGTCTGACATATTTACACTGCAAAATTGTTATTTAACAGGATGATGAGTCAACTGCTTCAGATCTCTAGAGCAATTAAACTCTTGTCTGCCACATGTCAGTTGCATACTGTAGCTTCCTTACAAAATAGATTTTGTCCATGTCTCCGATTAGATTTCTTCTTCCAGCAGGGTGTTTTCATAACCTGAAAACAAAATGCTCACATACCATTAATTTGATTCACTAAGGAGGACAGAAGGAATAAAATAAATAAATAACAGCATATAATAAAAAGATGTTTCAGACATGCTGAGTCCATCTCAATACTTGTTGGCACCTGCTGTTATCAAGTGATCTTCAATGACTTCTAAGCATCTGGCAAATCCTACCAGTGTCCACACGTAGTTGAAGTATTGGTGGCCTTAACAGACACATTGGTTCAGCACCAGCAACTGAAACAGCAAAGAGAGATCCAAGAGGGCTTGGCAATGCATGTCATGAATTAAATAATCTTAGCAATAATTAAAATGTGCTAAAAAAAAATGCAGGTTTTCTCACAATTGTCACTCAGGTGTTTATTTACCTCAGATAAATTGTTACCTTTCAGAAGGACAAGAAAAATATGCCGGCTAGAAAAGAAGGAGTGAGAATATAAGATTTCTCTGCATGGTATTTTGTTTCATTTCTTTCAAAACATGGTGATAAATCTGTTTCTTTTCCTTTACTTATGAAATAAATTACACAGCATAAATCAAATATGGCCACGAGTCAGCTAGCTTTCACATAAACGTAAAAGAAATGAGTACAATTCCAGCCCTGAGCAGGAACCTGCAGAACTCCATTTGTCAGGGCTGAAAACACAATACACACATAATTACCAAATCAAAACTGGACTTGAGGAAAAAAATCCATGAGTGTGTCATTCATTTGGCATCAGAATGATTTGTCTCCTCTCAAAAAAAGTGTTCACATTCACAGAGGATAAATGCTGAAGCTACAGGAATGTGCAAAAGTCTTGAGTCACCTCTCATTTTGCTTGGGAAATGGGAAATAGGTGCACCGATTTATCGAAACATGCAAACATAAATGGAAACATAGTATATGAGGCAACGTTTGCACAATTCCAGTGAGACTGAAAGTAAAAAATTTGGTATGAATTACCTTAGAGAAGCTTTCTTTAAGTAGTTTTCAGGAATAGTTCTCCGGGCATTTTGAAGGATAATCAAAGTTCTTGTTTGGATGTTGGCTGCCTTTTGCTCCGTTCTCTGCCAAGATGATCCCACACTGCTTCAATAATGTTGATGTCCAGGCTCTGGGGAGACCAATCGATGATTGATAGTGCTCCATTGTGTGTTTTTCTATCCAGGTATACTTTTACTGCATTGGCAGTGTGTTTGGAATCATCGTCCTGCTGAAAAATGAAGCTGTTACCTATCAGATGCTTTCCAGATTGTATTGCATGGTGGGTCAAAATCTGATGGTACTTTTCTGCATTCATAATTCTATCTATGTTGACAAGATCTCCAACACCACCTGCTCAAATGAAGTCATGACAGAGCCACGTTTTACAGATGGCTGTAGACACACTATTGTAGCTCCCTCCTTACTTCCTCTGTACATAACAATGACAATATGAAACTGTTGCCAGTTTCAGTCCAGTTCTTGTGTAATCTGGCATACCTCAGCCTCTTCTTTGTGTTTTCCTTCCTTAAGAATGGCTTCTTGACAGCCCCCCTTCCACTGAGACCATTTCTGAGGATTCAGTGAACAGCAGATGGATCAACTGAAGGACCAGATGCATCCCTCGGGTCCTGTGTCAGGTCTTACGAATATTTGTCACGTTTCTTAAGGACATGACTTTTAGATACTGTTCTTCTGCTGTAGGTATTTTTTTTAGCCCTGTCACTTCTTCCTTTGTCCTCACAATTTTAACTTGGTGCTTTGCTAAATTGTCTGTTATGTGCTGACACAACAATCGTTCATCCCTTGAGTTAGGTTCGTCACTTTTTTATGCTTGAATGATTCAGCGTTTTAAATATTCCTCTGAAAATGGTCAGGTACAAGGATTGGACTGAAAATGGGTGAAAAAGCAGACAATATCTAAAGAAAGACCTTCAGAAACCCTGGAGAAATATTGCTCAAGACCACTTTAACAAAATTACAAGAAAGTTTGACTCCTTGTAAGAAAAATATAAAGAAATGAGGGTGGCTCAGGACTTTCATGCAGCACTCTATAGTAACCCATAATCAATGATTCACACAATAATCAGTACAGTGACAACACGGTCACTGGGATTGACTGTATCCATGAAACCATCAATAAGCTAAATCTTATTTGACACAATCCAGCTGTTTCTGGCAAAGTTTTCCTGTGGTCACCTTGATTTTTGAGTTTTAATATTTACTGAGTAGCACCTGCTAAATTAATCTAAAAAATCCGAACTGCTGTTGTTCGGTTTTGTAGGACATCTCACAATCCTCCGAGGCAAATAGGATACAGTGCATTCAAACAAGTTAAAAATCAGCAGCATTCAGCTGCTATTTATGAAGCTGCATGTGCAGGTTTGTATATGTTTCTTTTGATGGTTATAAAATTATACTAGTTTCTTTGGATCTGAGTAAAGGAGTGCAGTATTCCAGGAGAACCTCTTGGCCTGTTAGTGCCAGGTATATTGTCGGATAAGAGCAGAGCAATTGTGCAGTATAAATGTGTTATTCTCTCTGATTTTGATTGCTTCAGGTGTAAGTACATGGTCAAACTCTGCCAGCCCTCATCTTCTGGGAACAAAGAGAGGTCTTTTTGGGAGTTCAAGCCACAAGGCTGTACTTCAAGGGCATCAGATATGGAGACAGTAGCCAGCTTCCTGCTGCATTCCTCTTTACTAAAAATCCTCTTTATTTCCCCTGTGTATCTTTCTCTTTCCATCTCTTAATCATTCATCACACAAACGCTCATTGCATGACATGAAACAGCTGAGCATCGGAAGTGATATAAAACAGCTGACATATTTACATTGCAAAATTGTTATCTGAATAACAGTTTGATGACTAGACAACTTGAGCTCTCTGGAGCAATTAAATCTTCTCTGTCACATGCCAGTTGTTTAGCTTCTCTCTAGAAAGGCCATTCATAGAAACACAGGAAACCTTAGCAGACAAAATTTATACAGACACTTTGATCCAGGCCTCATATTTGGCTTCTCTTGTAAATTGAATGGTGAGAAATGTCACTCTGTCTCTCTCGCACCGCACAATCTCTCAAGAAAAGCTGCAAAAAGATTTCCACAGCCTTTAATTCTCCAACCGGCTCGGTTTTCAGAATTTGGGAAGGACTAGAAAACTACCCCGGCTGGAGTGATGGAGTGAGACTATAGGGGTTCTCTGCGCTGTATTTTATTTCATTGCTTTTGGTGATAGATCTATTTCTCTTCCTTTCTTTATGAAATAAAATACAAAGAATAAATCAAATCTGTCCACAAGTCTGCTGAAATGTGTCCATATATGGCCTTCAGCAGCAACCGAACATACTAATAATTACCAAATCAAAACTGGCCATGGGGGTGAAAAATCCACAAGCCTTTCTGTCATTTAACATATTCCAAAACATGCCACAAGAGATAAATGTAGAAGCAATATCACCCCTTTGAACATGATTCATTTGTTGATGTACTTGTCATTACACCTACGGCAATGACACTGCTTTTGACTGTATCATAATAAACAATGTTAAAATCCATTTGCTACTGTTTTGCCTTCAAATATTAATTTAGTTGTAATCATTCTATAGAAAGCCAGAGAATTAGGTAAAATGTCACACAAGCCTAGAGACTGGTCTGTGGCCATCTGGCAACTGCTGGTCACTAAGGAAATATGGGTATTCTGCAACTTTGCGGCAAGTGGTTGCTGGCAGTCACTGTGAAATTGTTTGCTAAAGCCCCATTTATGCAAGACTAGCACCTGGTCAGTGACCCCCTGTCTTGCTAAGGAAATCAATAAACATATACCCAAAATGAGTGACTGAGCCCATAAACTCAGCAGGAAGGTGTTTACAGAGGTCAAGACAGAAAGCTGTTTTCCTATAGACCTCTATAGGACCTGAAGTATTTTTGCAATCACCATCTGGTGTCCTTCAGGTACAATGCAGACTTAAGGCACTTCTCCATCGGCGTCATTTATCCAACCTGGAACTCCAACATCTGTCTTTTATACCATCTATGGAGAAAATCTGTTGAGCATTCTGTTTGTTGAGTGGTTGCTGGCAGTCGCTACATAAAATTGGTTGCAAAGGGATGTACTTACTGTGCTGCACAGCAAACCTCCTTGCAATTGCTTTGGTTGCTAGCAGGTTGTCACAATTGCAAATTACTACACAAACTATGAAAAGTGTAACACAAACCAGAAACAGAGAACATTTGCTTGTAAAGTAACGGCTGTGCCTTAACTGCAACTAACTCATCACAAATGGTGCACCTCTCTGTTCGCATCACACTTTTCACAATTTTTCTACTGATTAGAGAGCAGTTCATGAGTTGGTGTCTTCCATGCAAACTACAGGCGACTGTGGTATTCTGCTAGCAACCAAAGCAACTGCAAGGAGGTTTGTAAATTATGGTCTGTAATTTATGTTGTGTCCTAAAATGGAGTTTAACTCATTAGGGATCATTTCCATCTTTTTTTCCAATAATAGCTTACAGGTCAAGAAACAACAGGACTAAAAGAGGACTAGGGATAATTTTCTTTGTCATTATTTTTCATATCAAAGTTCAGGGTGTTTCATTTTACATCCTCAGCATATGAAACATAATGTATTAGTAATAAATGTATTGCCAATGCAGTACCAACCATTGCATTGCATTGCACCAAGAGCATTCATATCCTGTTTTCTCACATGACAGCTTGCCAATTCCAGCATTTTACTTATCAACCTACACATCTGAGGTACTCATTCAGTGTCTCCGTGGTTACAGACGCCACCTTTCTAATCTACCATTCACATCAGCAGTGCCAATATGCAGGCAAATAATAAGCAGGCAAATACTGTTTAGGGACTGATTTATTTAAAGGGTAGGCTGGATAGAAAGTGACACTTTTATTTTCTCATTATTTTTATCTTTGCTAAATAGCCTGTGAATTGTTGTTCAGATGCTCACAACAGTTGTTACCTCAAGATGCCTTACATTGTAAGGTAAAGACCCTACAATATTTAAGTGAAAGCTCCATCAATCAGACGGTCCACTGTGAGCGAGCAGTTTGCAACAGTGGGAAGAAAGAACTCAGCTTCAACAGGAAGCGACGTCCAACAAAACCAGGCCCAGGGAGGGCCAGCAGTCCAGTGCTGCTGGTGACGGGAAAGAGAAGAGAAGAGAAAGACGGCGAGCATAGAGACTGAAACACTGGAAACTGGCCCTGAAACTTGTTTATGAAGTCACAAAGTAACAACAGTGTCTGTTACGCATGTGTGTTTCTGTGTGAAAGCTTAGAATGGATCAATAGCCATCAGGTACATGAGACTCAAGTCCAGCACCCTCCTATTGTGAAATCCTCTTAAAGCTTCTGATGGTTCGAGTAATCTGGGGGAGGCAACAAGTGTGTGTGTGTGTGTGTGTGTGTGTGTATGAGAAAGTGCATCTGTGTTTGAGTTTAGTCCACGTGCCCTGTCGCCTCCAATAATGGCCGTCTTCCAGAGGGTCACGTGCCTCACGGGATTTGAGCCCTTGAAGTGTTTGCCATGCAGCACATGAGATAGGTGAAGGAACGACACAGAAAGAAAGGGAAGGCAGACACAGACAGACACATTTAAAGACAGAAACACAGCGATAGATAGAACACATAGTTTTGGTCATCATTCATTTCAGTATATGTGGCCTTGGAACATTGGTGGCCCAGTAGTTGGCCATTTATATAAAGGTATTTATCTGACAGCAAAACAGAAATGCTGGTAACAATCCAAGGATTGAGAAAAATAAGCCACAGGTTGGATGAAAGCTGTTTCCATCAAAATAAATAGATATAAACCCTTGATGTATACATTACACACAGAAGTTGGTGGAGAACAAAACCTAATTTTATTGTCTATGTTTGAAGCGTCTCTATAAAGCCTAGAGATCTATATCTATAAAGAGAGAGTTCAAATGTCATTTTATAAAAAATCTTAGGGCGATAATAGCATGCAGACAATGCAGGGATCAATATTGATTTAGACGTGTGCGCAGTGTGTCAGCACAAAGCCTATTTTATATTTGCAAAGAGAGAATAAGAGAGAGATGGAAGCATAAATAGGAGATAGGGACAGACAGAGATGCCATGATGCTGGTCAACAGACACCTATACAATGAATATTGAGTGTGTCTGATCTCGGAAACCCACTAAAACAGAGCAGGCTGATTGGAGGCCCAACGGATGAGACTCAACAACACTTCGAAAGGCTTGATGTTGAATAGGAACTGGATATTGAATTTCAAAGACACAAACAACATTCAGCAGGCAGGGAGGGCAGAGCTTCCTCTTATGTGCGCCCTGTGTTGCTGTTCTCATAGGAGCCATACACTTGTCTGTGCAAGGTGGGGCCAGCGATCAATAACCAGGAGAAAGTGGCCGCTTGCCTTGATCCTAATTAGTGCAGGGTTAGAGCAGATTAGCTTGCACCTGAGCCCTATCTCAGCCTTTTTCAAATAACAACTCCCCCTCCAATCAGGCTGCCTTGAAGCACCAGTATTATTCAGGGATATACTTGGGTGGGGGGAAAGACAACTTGGACTTTATATGAAAAGTGTCCATCATTTCCTCTCATCTTGTTCATTGTTTGCCTCTGTTTGGGATTATCAAATTTAGGCCAAAAGTACTGCACTAAAAACGTGGGTCTATCACAAAAGGGTGCGGGGAGGTTGTGAAGCAACAATCTACCTTACAATAATAGCAGTTTTCATGGCAACAGAGGGATTATCTGTAAACCTTTGTTATTGGAGGCAAGTTCAGGGAACATTTAGGAAGAGGAGACAGTGAGGAGATTAGTATGTATTCAATGATGTTGAGAGTGTGAGTGCGAGTGTCCCTGAGTGTGTGTGTGTGTGTGTGTGTGTGTGTGTGTGTGTGTGTGTGAGAGAATGTTCAAGAACTTGCATGCAGGCCACAAGCCCCAGTCTCGATTCTAGAGAACTGACAGCTACAGTAAACAGATTATATGCAGATCTCGACTAAACTACATCAAAGTTTCTGATCTTATTGAAACATACAGTGCATTTACGGTCTTAATTTGTTGTTTATTTCTTTAATTCTATAGTCATAAGCAGCACATGCTGTAATGCCACAAAACCTCTATTTACATCACTTTGTTAAATGTTTAATAAATATGGAATATAGTTTTAAAATATATAAACTGGTTTTTCTGAGCCTTTGTGATGTGGTGATGTGATGTGGAATACACTCCAACACACACAAACACACCCTCTCTCCTCTTCTGTCTCACACACATACACACACACAAAAAAACAAAACAAAAACATCTGATCCAAACCAAACATACACAGCGTACTGAGCGAAATCCATTCCTCCCAGACTTTCTTGGAAGTCATCTTGACCAATAGTTTCCCAGGCTTTCTGAAGGACTTTCAAGGGTTTTTTTTTTTTGGCACTGGACATTAGCAAAGAACCAATTTTAATTTGCATCTTTAGACACTTTGTTTTTAGCAGCCTGTCACAAAAACACATCATTTGTTTCCATTTCTGTAGTTGAATCTATGAAAATACCAAAGATAACACAGCTTGACAGGCAAAAAATATATATATATTTTTGCAACCAAGGAGGTGATTCCTCAAGAGCTGTTAGTAGAAAACTTGGCACATCTCAGCATGGTGTGCTGTGTAAAGTTAAAACAATTTTACTGGACAAATGGAGGACAAAAGAGGAAGAAGGAGGCCTAAAAAAACTATGTGCAGCAGATGAACAGTATTGGAAAGTAATGTCCTTAAGAAACAGGAAAAAAATACAGCAAAGGCCTGACACAGGACCTGAGAAATACATCTGGTTGATCCGTCGACTGTTCACTGAAGCCTCATCAGAAATTAAATGGTCTCAGTGGAAGGGTGGCTGTCAATAAGCCATTCTCAATGAAGAGAAACATGGGGGAAATGGCTGAGGTAGGCCAGATTACACAAGAACTGGACTGAAAATCAGTGGCAACGGTTCTGATAGACTGCTGATCCAAATTTGAAAATTTCAACATTATTGAAGCAGCGTGGGATCATCTTTATAGAGAACAGAAGAAAAGGCAGCCAACATGCAAAGAAGAGCTTTGAATGTCCTTCAAGAAGCCTGGTGAACTATTCTTGAAGACAGCTTAAATAAATTATAAGAAAGCTGCCTAAGGGAGTTCAGGCTGTGATGAAGAATAAAGGTGGTCATACAAAATATTGACTTTTAAGCGCTTTAGAATTTACCATACCGTGTATGTTTGCAAATGCATCTCTGCACCCAATTCCCATTTTCCCAGCAAAATACCGGGAAAAAATTAGGCTAGGCTCAATACTTTTGTACAGTACTGTATAAATTTGACAGAATTTTGATTTGCATGCATTGTATGTCTACTGATCATTTAAGCAGAAATAAACTCTTCATTTTTTCACTGAACCATACAAAGTTATTTACATTAAAACTGAACTAGAAACTAAAGCAAT